>JAAAKO020020305.1:0-15201 GCA_010015015.2 Bolitophila cinerea | reverse complement strand
AAAATACATATTATTTTTGATTGACAAAAATCAAGGTTACTTGAGTTAGCATTTTTTTATTACAATAATTATACTTTTATTTATCGTTTTTTCACTTAATTTCAGTGATATTGTAAAATAGTTGCGATTACTGAAAATATTTGTAAATACTCAAAACATTTAGAATACAAACAACAACAAAATGAATACGATATTATTACTCATCAATCATCAATCATCAATCATCAATATTGAAAATATCTGTGGGAAATAATTATTAGCTCATAGCTCATAACCATAGTTTACATGTTTTATTATTCATTCCCAATTTTTACTGTACCTTATTATCATTTTAACATACTACTAGCTATGTTTTCAGTTTAATATAAATAATTAAAGATGCTTTGCTTTTTTATATCATAGTCACAAGAATTTAATTTGTCAGTCGTATTAAAATACTAAAACCAAAAACATGAAATGTAAAAACTTAAATAATTAAATGTTTCTCATTTTTTATAAAAAACCAATCCAATTGTTTATTTCTTATTAACCGAAGTATTCACTCCTACTTAATTTTGGGGCTCACAACGTGATTAAGAAAAATGAAAAAGATTTTTAAAAAGTTATTTCCAAAAATTTGAAGATTTATGTGAGTATTAAAATTAATTCAGTTTCGTCGAGAACAAATACGTCAGGGAATCAGAATATAATGGATCTGATGTCGAACGAGGAATTGACTGCATTGACGGTAAATGATTTAAAAGATAAATTGAATGAATTTGATTTGAGAGTGAAAGGCAATAAAGACGAATTGCAAAAAATGAAAATAGTTACGATGATCAAGATAACATTGATTTGGATGATGAAGAAGAAGAAAATAAAGATGAAGAAATAATGTAGAAGAAGAAGTTGTGAGACAGGTCGTTAATCACAAGAATCATACCTTTCAAAGAAGTAGAAGAGTCACTCAGTATGTTCAGTGGCAATGAGATTTACAGTGGGAAAGATTTGATAATTAAATTTAACAACAATCTGATTTTTGAAAAAATAATTGGAGAATTTAATATTGAACTTTCATCTGCTGGCGCTCATGTATTGATGCAAAAGACAAAGAAAAAATTAAACCGTACCCGAATTGTTCATAAAAATGAGAGAATTGGGTACGACTCATAAAATCGACGTCGTTTCAGTTATGAATTATGTTATCAAAGGGATAAGCGATGGACTTACGAAAAAAACGGTGACGAAGAAAAAGAATTTAAATCTAAACTACAAAATGAAAATACAAAGAAAGAAAAAAGAGGTGTTAGATGTTTTGCGTTTCGGCATAAAGCTGATAAATGTGAAGAAAACTATCAACACAAAGATAAGAAAGGGTGTATGCTGACGTCAACTAAATAAACAATAAAATATGCAAATTGGCTATGTTGGGGTTGATTAGGACCGACGTCAAAGTAGTTAGGTAATTAATTTTGTACGCGTGTAGATGTTTTTCACACAAACTGAAAACTATAAAAAATGTGGAAAAACACATTTATCAAAATATTGCCCCGATGGCAATCCCCTAAATGTATACGATTCTGGTAGCGAAAATCAAACTGGGTGACTGAACGACAAAAACATATGTCCTTTTTGATTCAAATGTTTTGGTCTCGTTTTTTTGCTGTTTTCATACTTCTTGCCCGCCGCCGATCTCCAATCCCGATCCTGTAAACAACTGTTTGCCTGGTCAAAGATCCGTGCTCTAGTTTTTGTTGTGTTGATGTTTTAGCAAAATCAAGCAAAAGAAACATCAACACGAGCATAAAAACAAAACATAAAATGAAATTTGGCATTTCAACGCATCATCAACGGCGGCGACGCAGTGTTTTAGCCGTCGCCGCTAAATGCATAAGGTGACGTTCGTTATAATCGCAATATTTAAGCAGTGCTTACGGTTCAGTCCTTTCAATCCTTACGTAAGGACAATCCTTATCTTTTTTGACTTTGGTCGTAATTAACCCCATTAGAACTATAAAACAAACATATTAGTATGGATTCAGTTTTTAAAAAATCATGAAAAATATTGGCGTAATTTGTTTTTTTGATAATGTCTTACGGTTGCGCATTGAGCTTATAGTTCTGACAATTTGTCACCTGATTGTAACATCTAAAAAATATGTTCGAAACGGATTAGGAAAAATTGTTTTAAAGAAATGGCCATACATTTTTTTTTATATAATTTAATATAACTTAAAAACTATTTGCACAATATTAAAAAAATGTTTCCCAAAAAGATTAATAAAATTATAAAAAGTTTAGTTTTTATTTTTAAAAACATGCATATTTTAGAAACTACACTGAAATAACACTTAAAAATTAATAAAAAAAGTTATGAATGAATTGCATTTGTCATAAATTAGGTATCAAAAATACCCTGATTAATTGGATTGGTGTTTATTAGGTCATAAACTAAATATAAACTAAAAAAAAACATTTAAATTAGGTTGGTGATAATCAAGTCATATATTTTGTCATAATTATAGTGAAAACGTATATAAATTTAAGCTCGTATGCTAAATAACTTACAATTGCTTTGAAAGTGAACAATATAATACACTAAATTATACATCAATATGCATTCTTCTAAAAAATTGAGAAGAATTCACTCTGGGGTGTGCATTATTCTCAACTGCCTTCTTGTAAATAATTTCTTGAGAAGATGACACACTTCAGAGTGAATTCTTCTCAACTTTTTTTTGAAAAAAAAAAAATGCACTTGCGAAGAATGCACAACTCAATGTGAATTCATTTCAACAAAACACAAGCAATCCATTCTCCGTTAAATTAAAACATCTTAGAGCATTTTGGCGCTTTGCGCGGTTTTTACTAAACAAAAAAGAAATCAATATAATAATGTGGATAGGAAGAAACGCTTTTCTATAATTCAATATCCTATCAAGTATTTATGAAGAAGAATGCACTTCTCAATTGCATTATTTTCATTAAAATATTTATTGAGAAGAATTCACACTGAGGGGTGCAGTCTTCACTAGTGCATTCTTCTAAATCAATGTTAAGAATAATTCATTTTTGGGTGTGCATTCTTCTCAAATGAATTCTTGTCAAAAAAATATTGATACACCCAAGTGTGAATTTTTCTCAAAAATGTATTTTTGAGAAGAATGTACTATTTTATTGACAGGATGTCTCAATTCTGACCTTGAAATATTTTCAATACAAATCGGAATTGAGGAATGCAAAACGTAAATTGAGAAAAATTCTTCACACCAAAAATATACAATGCCAAGTACTAACACCAGGTCATCTGAAAGATTCGTATTTCTAGGATCATATGTACCAATTCCAATTCTCATTTTATAGAAGATTGTTCCAAACTGTTTGACATTGCAGCATGCAAATGCAAATGCCCAAAAGAGCACAAGGTTCCGAATCCTGAGCAAGAGCTCTTAGAGGACCAAAGAAATAGGCACAAGATGTATATCGGAGACTTTGAAGAAGAAGCGCGACAGACAGCACGAGTTATGCACTTTACTGTAATAAAAGATGCGATGGAGATTTAACAAGATGATAAAGGTAAAACCCCAAGACGAATTCTTATAAGATCAACAGTATATCCTGTAAATTAATCGCCTCGAACTGGACCTTTTCGTGAGTTTTCGACATAGGTACGAACGGCAGATCGGTATGGTAAATCGGACAGATAGGCTGCAGCATTTTCTATAGCGGTACTTGAAGATTACGGCATTGTAAATGAAGAGGTCAATACCGACGTTTTTGATTGTATTAACTAATAAGGTACAACGTTTTCATAAGAGGTAACGCCATGAAGAACAAAGCGCTACAGTGATCAAGAATATGCTTGTTTTTTTTTTGATGGACAAAAAGACCAAACTTTGAAAAAATCGACAAGTATTATCCATAGAACACACCGTTTTGATAGCTGAGCCCGGTTTACAATTGGCCATGTTGTCCCAGAATCAGAATCAGCCGGAAAAAATATGAATGCAATCCAATAATTTATGACTGACGACTCCATTTTGACCAATGACTTGTGTGCTATAGGATGTGATGGTACCAACACTAATACAGAATGGAAGGGAGGAGTGATAGTACATTTGAAAAAAGCTATAAACCTTCCTCTTCGTCATCTAATTATCCGCCTAGTCGGTGATACAAGTGGTTCGAGTAGTTTTACTGGCCTAATTGGTAAGGCTTTGAAAGACTGCGAGAAATTGACGATTCTGCCATTCGATCCAATTAGCTGTGTAGATTTTTCTCCAATCCTAAATGATCTTAGTACTGATCAACAACACCTATATGATATATGTCTTGCTGTTATATCTGGCTTTTGCCCGGAAAACCTCTCGAGAGAAGTCCTGGCAAGATGTTACATGCTCGATGGTTGACGACTGCTAATCGGACATTGCGAAAATATGTTGCAAGCAGTCATCTGATAATTTAAAGACTTTAGCTACATTTGTCGTTAAAGTATATACTCGGTGTTGGTTCAACATAAAATCCAATCCTTCATGCGTCAATGGGGAAACGTCTTCACGATGCGATTAAATTCAGTCGTTATCTTCCTGATTCCATAAAATCAATAATGGATTTTGTGATGATGACAATAATGGATATTTTGGGCACTGTAAAAACATTTTACTCGGAATGATGTTTGATTCTCACGGAGAGGTGCGCCAACTGGCTTTCCAACGCAAATCTCTGGCAAGGAAATTGCTGCCGCAATTTAGTCGCAATTTGAATGTCCCTGTACTAAATTTTGATGCAGGAGACTATTATGACCTGGTGGACTAGAAAGGTGTAAACTTTACAAAGCCACCCATGCTTCGTAAATTCACTAACGAGCAATTAAAAACATAGGACAGAATTGGGGATCTTCTTCCACGCTACTTCTTTCATGCGGTTGAAATGGCAATTAAAACAGTAACAGAAGCATCTAGAATGGTTTGTTGAGCTGAGAATCGCGATTGAGTTGATCGAAATAAACAAAAGTCTCTAGAAACATGGACCAAATTCGATACAAAAATATGACGCTGTTTCAAAAAATAAAAATAAATAAATAATATAATCTTTGTAAATATTAGGAAGAAAATCATTTTATTTTTTCAGTGTAGATTATTTTAAAAATCATGTATGGGTAACTTTTCATAAATTTTGTTAGGCTTTTTTGTAAAACATTGTTTATATATAGTTCAAACAGTTTTAAAGTTATATTAATTAAAAAATTAAATAAATAAAAAACAAAAAAATATTTTTCAGTGTAGGTTTTTTTTTAAAAACCATGTATGGATATAAAGAAAAAATCCTATTATTTCTTCAAACAATCAGGTGACAAGTTATCTTAGTTTTAGTGTCAATTTAAAAAAAAACAAATTGTCAAAACTTTAAGCTCAAATACGCAGCCGTGAGACATTTAAACCTATTTAATTTTTGAGTTTATAAAAACTCATGCATATTAGAGTGAGAAATTTAAAACACAGCTTAGTGTAAGAAATATTTTTTTCTGGCGTCTCGCATTTTTTTTAAATGAGGAACTTCCTATCGAGTACTATTTGGACGTAATTAAAATGTGTAGTAATACTTTGGTCTCATTGTGTCGAAATAAAAAGAAGGTAAAACATTTTTATTTTTTGGGGTATTACGTAACCAGACTATTACGCCACAGCTATATAATAAATTCAATGAAATACACGCATAAAGCGTATAATAAATATTTAAAACAACAATTAATATCACATGATCCTGTATAAACAACTATGTAGTTATAAAACGGCCACATTTAACTATAAAATAATCGGACAAATTTATAATTGTTATAATGCATTTTAATTAAATTCGCACAGACATTAATTATCGTATAGCACATTCTTTTTTAATTTGTTTTTTTTTTTAGCGCACGTCAAATATTAAATTTTGCTAAAATTCGATTATGATACTATAAAAAATCGCATTCGACGAGAGCTTTTGATACTATTGATATGCAATATAAAGTGATGTATTATTAAATATATATTTGTTTGAATTTATAATTTTATTGCACAAAAAATATAGGGTCGATATAATATTATTCTGGTTGTATATATTTTTATGTATATTATTAATATTATTATACTATATGTTAGCTTTTGGCAAAAACGCTTTTAGCGTTTAACATAATTTCGGCTCATTATCATAGTATTAGTATACAGTTTTAAATCCTGTGTACATAGTCGAAAAGGTTGGTTCGCTGAGCCATGGTCTTCTAATGAAGCGTACAAAAATAAAAGCCTTTTGAGATTGCAATTGGTTTATATTACACGCAATGAATTTTGTTTGTGTTTGTAAATTACACGTGTCATACTATCGACAGTCAAGTATTTTTTTTATTTTTTTATTTAACGACAGATGGAAGCGAGATGGTTTACATAGAATTATTTTAGATTTTGTATTGAGAGCGTTTGGTGAATATAAGTTTTTTACAAGTAAAAAATGTTTTAAAAAGATATTTAACTAAAGCTTGATTTAGGGATTAAGACCTTAATCAGTCAGAAATTAGCAAATATTTGCTTCGTGTAATGTACTAATTTGCTATTTGATTACCCACAAAGCAAATATTTTCTTGGATATTTGTCATCTTTAATATGAAATAATAGCACTTTGCTCATATCAAAGAGATAAAAAAGAGCTCAATACAAACAATAATAATAATAATTGCCCTTCTGATAGAAGTTCGATCGTATATGAGCTGCATATGTTACTGTGTTTGCATTTTATTTTTTGGCTAGGTGTTACTATTCCGTATGAGCTTCCTAATTCGGACCGTGATTCGTCTGTGTATACTTGAATGTGTCTACGGAATCTATAAAGCAATTCAAGAAACTGCTGGCTTATTCTTTTGTGGTTTTTCAGAGTGTAAATGTTTTTTTGTGTTTTTATTTTCCAGGATCCGATGGGATGTCTTTCATTGCTTAGAATCGGAATTTTCGTATTTGTCATGTGTAGAATCAAAGTAGCCTTTTCGGAAAACAAAGATTTTATCGGTATGGGATTGTGTTGTGCGGTTATTGTAAGGTAGTATTTGGCCATGTTGCATTGTTGTGTATATACATTTAAGGCGAACTTTGAAATGAGTAGGTTTCTTCGGTTTTGGAGCGACATTATGTCGGAATCTACGTAGATACTTTTCAAAGGGCTTGTGCGGAATGCGAAAATTGCTATGCAAAGTCCGGTTCATTTATTTGGGTCTAGCTGTTTAAGTAAAGTATTGAATGCTGAATAATATGCTATTGCTCCATATTCTATTCTAGAGAGTCTAGTGCCTCTCTGCTCCCCATTTCATTCCAGAATGGACTTTATTATATTAGGAGATTTGAATGCCCTTATTTTAGTGTTGATTATGTGCTTCTTGTATATGAGTTTTTTTGTCAAAATAAACACCAAGGATTTTTTAGTCACAATACATAGATATTCTCCACAAATATCCCCAAACGACCTCTAAAGACAACTTAATGTATTTTATTGGCCTTATTTAATTTTACCGTTACTTGAATTGTTTTCGTTGCAAATTTCTGCTGTTTGACGTCCGATCCTTATCTATGGTTTATCGTTATAAAGGCGTGATCTGAAGGATGACCACATAAATTACAAAAAAAGAAAATTACAAAGAAGGACTATAAATAACATTGCATCATTTTTATACTCCTTTCTATTTACTGGTAAAAATATTATAATTTTTGCTAGTATTTACTTTTTTTTGATAATAGTTTTCTTGTTTGAGCATAATACTACCAAAAAACCTTTTCTTGATAAATATAATTCTAAAAGCGCACTACGTATTTTCTTTTGTTTTACAAAAAAAAAACAAGTAAAAAACTTAATACGTTTACGTACAGTATTTTAATTAAAAAAAAAAAAAAAGTATAAAAAAATAATATAATAAACTAGAATATTATTTACAAGCGAATGGAAAGGAATAGAATCGTCCAAAAATCCGTTTGGAACTGACATAGTGGATTTCATGTCCGTTATGTCACCTCACCGAATAAATTTGTTTTCCCTATGTTAGAGTACTCTTTTTAATCAATGGAGACAATATTTCTAAAGGAGTGTTTATTTCATCCGAGGAAAGTTTTGAACAGTTTTGGAAATTTCATTCTGTAGCTCTCAAGGAAGGTTACCATAGAATTCATAGCATTCACGTCATTTTCCATAATAAATTGAGAGTTTTTGGCCAAAAAGACAAACCCAAATTGCTACTTATTTCACAAAACACCGAACACTGGTAATGAAATAATAAAATAATAAATGATTTCCAAATGACAGATGCAGTACAGCTAGGGTTCTCAGGCGTACCGGTGTCTCAAGGAAGGTTTAAAGGATAGATTGCCTGTATACTCATTTATCTAAATTTTCCTGATGGTTAAATAGGTTTCCAACATTTTTTTAATTTAAAAATTATCTACATATTATACTATTAGGACTAAAGAAATTGGCCATGTCTATTGCAAAACGTTCATTATTTTGACAATATCAGTGCAATGATAGTGTCAATGGCTGTCAATTATCAATGAAACTGCTCATTGTAACACGCAGTTTTAATAAACTGAGACAATGACAGAAAAGTTGAAATTTTTTTTCTTATAAACATGTATTTTCTGGAAATCAATAAAATAAATATAAATAATAATTAGGATAGCAAGTTTTTGATATATAAACTATAGAAGTTACATAATTTACTGAAAAATGGTTTGGAATAGCATCAGTATGTCTATCCTATTACTCACATCTACTTATACCTATGTTTCTGAACAAATAAAGATAAATAAGTTGCAATTTACTATAAAAATAAACAAATTGATAAGCAGGTAGCACGCGGAATGCGCAAAAATGTTTTTGCGTTTTTTTTTCACAAAAAAGGATTTTGGTATTGTGGATTTTGAATTAGAATTCTGTGATTTTTTATTGGAAACGCTTTAGTGCTCACCACAAACAATTTGTTTTGCCAAATAATTGAAAACCTACCACCAATATATTTATTGATCACCGCAAATATTAAAAAGTGGTCCAAAAGTCCTAATAATATAAAAAATGCTCCTACTATGTTTGCAGCTAAACCCAGCGCTTTTTATTGATGAAAAGTATATTCGTATAAGAGTATGAGAGAAATATATGTATAAACTCCTTATATATGGATTACATATTTAACCTTCAACTATAATATAAGTAATATATACATAAAAACTGTGCTATCCAGTATTCGTGTCACGGTATTACTAAATCATGTCAATCAATTGCGCTATAAATACACGTTTCCAATTTCTTAAAAGCGGCTCACCTGTGAACAAAGCAAAACACACATACGTCTTATCTCTTATATAAATACACCGGATTTATGCGTCCATCTTCTGGAAGTGCAAGCTTTTGCAATTAACTAATGTTTCCGCACGCCACACATTGCGACCTGCGCGATCGTGTTTTACACAATCTGAAACATAAATCACGAGAACTTTTCGTTCTAGATTTTTTTATGCATATAGTATATATATGTACTTGTATATGTAATACATACTATACTATAAATTTAAGTGCACTGAATTTTGTTATTGCATAAAAAATGTATGTATGTATACGAGTAAAATACACACACATATATATACATATACAAAAACACAAATATAATGCTAGATCCTAAACACACATACCTATCGAATGAGTATATAAAACACCTTATAAATAGGTCGATGTTAAGAAAGCGCACTGCCGCGACGGAACACCTGGGTGAGTGTGCAATGTGCATGTGCATAAACATAACGGAGTGTGTATACGGCAAAACAACAAAATGCATATATGTATTATTGTATATATATATATATATATTTATATATATATATATATATATATACGAGTATTCACTAACATTTCCAACATTCTAAGTGTTTACCCTGGTACATTGTAAACTGCAAAGTACAAGTCATTTCAGCTGTGCACCTCGTTGCCGAGCCAGTCTATACATACGAGTACACACACACACACACACATATATATGCATTATACACTTATACATATACACACACAAATAAATTATTCATGAAATCGATTTTGCGAGTCCGCGTTCTTCGTTCAGGTAGATCAGGTGTGGCATGGGAATGGGTCGGAGAGGTGGGGATGCATATCGGTTAGGCAGATTGTTTGTTTGCCATCGTGGTGCAATGGAAAATGAAGCGTGTTACATTAAAGGCGGCGACTGTCTTAAATGTGGCCTTGATGTGCTTTGGAGCTTGAGGGTGTGCCACACCAGTTCCATACTTTATTATATAGATTTTATATGCGATTCAGCATTTATATTCTCTTCTTTATGATATACATTATATCTATAAATGTAATATATATATACTATTTATATATATTTATACAATGCGCACAGACATACATAATAAAGCGTCCTGATAAATTCCTTTGCAAAGTCATAATGTTTTATATCAATACTGGCGCTTCGCAGCGCAGCGCTGCCATAGTCTGTGCGCGTCACACTATAAAAATAAATGAAAGAGTCATAAATTTGACTTTAATACATTTAGGAAAATACTGAGGCCACAGACGTATATCCTCTGTGAAATTTAAGAAAAATCGAGCAGAATGCACCATCGCATGCAGGGTTTATGAAGTATTGCTATATATACTCGTATAGCTTTGATATTTATGACTATACTGCGTATATACATTTATATATACAAAATATTTATATGTATATATATATACATATATATATATATATATATAAATAAGCGTAGGTCAAACGCATTCACCAAACTGTCTTCCCTATTTATTCAAACTGAAATGCACTTACTTCACTTGCAATAGGTTATGAAGTTTATTCGAAATGTTAAATTTATTATTATATGAGTTTCCCAACGAATACTCTTCAAAATAATATCTTAAATTTTCGTAATGGAGCTGTTGGATATATTTTTTTTAATGTTTGGTGCGTCCATCATATTTTGAACTCATGTTTTTTCCATATACGCGCATGACATTGACGTCATGGATTGGGTTGCCAGACGTCCTTTTTTTGGGAGGACATTTACTCTTTTTAGAATTAGAATTTGTGTCCACTCGCTGTTTTCTAAAACTTACATTTTGTCCTATTTTAAAATAAATGAAATCAATTTGTATTCTTTGCTAAAATATTTGCTAACAGGTAGAGTTTTTTATAAAGAATAAAAATAGATAGAAATACTGAAACAAATGAATTCCTAAATTTGGCATAAAATAGATCGGTCGCCTAAAAAAAATAGATAACATAAATACATGTTCCAAAAATTCAAATGAGCCGCCAGAAAGTATAATCTGCCCCAAAATAATAGTTTTTTTTATAAATATTTACGAATTATTAAATTGTAAGTGTACGCTTATGTTCTTATCTTTTTTAGCCTTTCTATATTATTCCCATCCCTGACGAATACGATTACTTATACTAGTTAATAATCTAAAAAAATCAATATTTTTTAAGTAAATAGTTATGTCCTTTATTCAAATATGGTCTATCTGGTAACCTTAGTTATAGAGAATCAGAAAAATGGCACAAAAACATTTCTATCTAATGCGCAATGGAACAACATGCATTTTTTTATTTTTTAGACCAAATTATGGTTTTTAGTGCATAGTGTTTGTTTCATTGTTGATAAATAATGTCCACCTTCATTTTTTATTTGGTCAGAAAGAATTATAGTAGCCAAAAAAATGTGATCTATGTAAACGACATCAATTTATAGCAAGCCCTCCTTATATGCAGCGACATTTTTTTTGAAACGAAAAATAATGGCAAGCGGAGTAATACACATCGTTTATTAGTTTGGTCCCATATTGTCGCGCATGCCACCTGTAATATACCCCAAAAAACTGACATAATAACATGCCTCAATACGACACAGAGTTATAAGCGTGTAACGGTTGCCATTCCCTGCCATGCCATAAGATCGACAAAATTACTATGTCGTCAGTGACATAAGGACTAAGATCGAAAAAAAATCTAACTTTGAAATGTTATAAACACAAAAGTCCCAAACACACAAACAAAATCATACAGTAGGCTTTCCGTTAAGACTTGAATTAATTGTTCGATTTTATGAAAAGAATTCGCGATGGAGTCAAAAAACCATCGCCAACAAGGCAAAAGTGTCACAAAAAAAAATTGATAGTGACTTCAATGTTGCCAGGAAAATCGGTTCAGGAGGAAAAAAAGGTTTTGTATGCCAACAAAAGTCGAAGAAAATCGTTGCTTTGTTAAAGAAGAATCCAAGGCTGTCGCTGCAGCGAGTATTTAGTTCGCAAAATCAAATCATGGTGCAATAACATCGAAATAGTGCCAAAGGAAGCCAACCCACCAAATTGTCCAGAGCTTCGGCCTATTGAGATATATTTGAATCTTACCAAAAAAAATTGAAGGAAAAACAAAAGAAAGAAGCCAAAGACGAGAAATATTTCAGAAAATAATTGAATGCAATCAGCAAGAAGGTCTCAAAAGCCACCATAAAGGCGCGAATGGCAGGGTTACCAGATAAGCTGGCAGATTAAAAAAAATATATATTTGTGTTTAATCAGAAATTAATGTTGTTTTTAAAACTGTTTGAATTATTATAATTAGATAATGGTTTAAGTTAGGGCAATTTAAAGTTAGAATTTTTTATCTATCTCAGTCCTTATACAAATGGCATGAAATTAAAATATTTTTAATAACAGGCAACACGATTTTTGAATCCTAAATGCTCTATTTTTTATGTTTTCGACCCTAACTTACCAAAATTTAAGATTTAACAACTCTGCCAGACAACCCAGTAGTTTTAGAGCATTTTTCTTTACAAAAATGTTTGTAATATATTAACCTTAAACTTAATATTTAGTTTTGCCTTTGTTGTATAGTCTATCTTAAAACTTTAAATTTGAGTTTGGTAACGGCCATCTGGCTAGAAAGAACGACTCTTTTTTAAAAAAGGAAGATGAACATATCATTTTAGGTCTATTTTTTGAAATTTCAATTACATTTTTCTCCCTTCCAAACTTGGTGAAGTCGGTTATTGATGAACATGGTGAATGTTTTTTTTAGGCTTAAAGTATATTAGTTTGAGCAAAATTATGTCATCCCGGTGAAAAAATTGGAGATTATCAAATTTATAATGTAATTGTAACAGCTCATGCTTTTATAATTATTTTATTATAATAATACCAATTATAATTGAATTGATTAGTTCCTTTTATATTAGGAGCTCCTGATATAGCTTTCCCACGAATAAATAATATAAGTTTTTGAATACTAACTCCTTCATTAGTACATTAGTACTTTTCCTTTCTAGTAGATTTGTCGAAAATGGAGCAGGTACAGGTTGAACAGTATACCACTTTATAAAACTACTACTGCACATGCAAGGAGCCTCAGTTGATTTAGCATGTTTTTCTTTACATTTAGCTGGTATTTCATCAATTTTAGGATCTGTATTTTTTACATCAGTAATTAAGTAATATACGATCCCCAGGAATTTCATTTGATCGAATACCTTTATTTGTATGATCTGTAGTAATTACAGCTGTATTATTACTTCTTTCTTTATCTGTATTTAAGCTGGAGCTATTACTATATTATTAACAGGCCGAAACTTAAATAATTTATTCTTTGATCCAGCTGGAGGAGAGGATCCAATTTTATATCAACATTTATTTTGATTTTTTGGACACCCTGAAAGTTTATATTAAAATGTTACCAGGATTTGGTATAGTATCTCCTATTATTAGTCAAGAAAGTGGTAAAAAGGAAACATTTGGGTCTCTTGGAATAATTTATGCTATACTAGTAATTGTTTTATTTGGATTTATTGTTTGAGTTGTATAGACGTAGTTGTATAGACGTAGATACTCGGCACTTTCTACTTCTGCTACTATAATTATTGCTGTTTCTACAAGAATTTAAAATGTTAGTTGATTAGTTGATTAGCTACTTCAATATTTTTGTGATCTGAGACGTATGTTTTGCCCCTTTTTTGGTTGGTAAATATGGGCTAAAAAAATAATTGAAAATAATAATAAATAATATATTTAGAAAGCTTATATTTAATAAACTAAATATAAATATTAAACCTGGGTAGCTATGGGTACTGCACATATAGCAACTGCTATCTATTCAATGACAATGATGTCTAACAGTACATTTTCACGATATTCGTTCCTCTTTCAGGAGCTGTTAAAAAATGAAATTAAAATAATGGCATTTTTAAGCTAGGTAACCGTAAAAAGTGTCAATCATTAACATTAAATTTACTTGGGTAAAAAGTGAATCAAAATATTTTTTTCAAAATTAACCTTTTCTAAATTATGGATCATGAGGTTATAACGAAAATAACAAACGCATATTCATATATTCGAATCTGGTTGGTTGTGCCACCAATTGAAAATTTGACGATCGTTTGCGACGCGGTAAAGTAATGTTATTGTACGTTCTTTAGTGTTATTTTAAGTTCAACTTATTTAGTATTAAATTTTCATTATAAAAACTTTAGAACAAACATTAAAAATGGGTTAATTTATACATCCAAAATCTACCAAGATGTTTTATTTTTGCCGTTTTTAAGCGTAAGTTTTTTATTTCATAGCGCAAGAAAATTCAGCTGCGCGGTTTTTTTTTTGTGGTAACGCAAAATTCAAAGTAATGGTATAGAGACTAATTTATAAAATAATGCAACGACAACAAGGATAAGATTTAAAATATTGAAAAGCTATAAGAAACAAAAAACAATTTAAAGCATTAAAGAAAAATAGTTATCTGCGTTTTGTCACTGAAAACTACTATTATGTCTATATTACTGCTTAATTTAATAAACCAGAGCATTTCGAATAAAAAAGTACAGAAAATAATTTTGGTCAACTTTTCGACCCATCTATGTGCGTCGCGTCGGATATCGCTTCCCAAAAAAAATTATCATTTTACCGTCAGCAGCTTGCCTCAGTCTCATTCTCCTTCTTTTAGGAAACTACAGTTCGTTCGAACGAAAAATTTATAAACAGTATTAATTTAACAACTATCTATATACGAATTTAAAGGAAAAACAATTTAAAACCGATTCGACCAATCGAAATTCGGCCAATTGTATCATTCGGCCAATCGTGATTGGCTTAAATTTGTATATATATAAAATATATATATATATATATATATATATATATATGAGTGGTGTT
>JAAAKO020020294.1:0-15205 GCA_010015015.2 Bolitophila cinerea | reverse complement strand
TCAATCTTAATCTCAATCTCAATCTCAATCTCAATCTCAATCTCAATCTCAATCTCAATCTCAATCTCAATCTTAATCTTAATCTTAATCTCAATCTCAATTTCAATCTTAATCTCAATTTCAATCTCAACCTTAATCTCAATCTCAATCTCAATTTATATCTCAATCTCAAACTAAATCTCATTATCAATCCCAATCTCAATCTCAATATCAAACTAAATCTCAATCGCAATATAAATCTCAGTCTGCATATCAATCTCAATCTCAATCTAAATCTCAATATCAATCCCAGTCTAAATCTCAAACTCAATCTCAATCCCAATCTCAATCTCAGTTACAATCTCAATTTCAATCTCAATCTCTCTCTGCATATCAACCTCTATCTCAATCTCAATCTCAATCCCAATCTAAATATCAATCTCAATTCAATCTAAACTTCAATCTCAATCTCAGTCTCTCTCTATATACCAATCTCAATCTAAATCTAAATCTAATTTTAAATCTCAATCCCAATCTCAATCTTAGTCTCAATCTCAATCTCAATCTCAATCCCAATCTCAATCTCAGTCTCAATCTCAATTTTTATCTCAATCTTAATCCAAATCTCTCTGCATATTAACCTCAACCTCAATCTCAATCTCTATTTCAATCACAATCTCAATCTCAATCGCAATATCTCAGTCTCAAACTCATTCTCAATCTCAATCACAATCTCCCTCTACATGTCAATCTCAATCTCAATCTCTATATCAATCGAAGTCTCAATCTCAATCTTAATCTTAAATTTAATCTCCATCTTAGACAAAGACAAAGTCTACACCCCAATCTCAATCATAATATCAATTTCAATCTTTTTTTTGTTTAATATAGGATTCTGATTATATAACTTGTCTCTATCGTAATATCAGCAATTCTCCAAAATTTCCATATCATAGTAAAAAAAAAACGAAATCTCAAAATAAATGTCTTCAAAGACAGATAAAAATAAAAAAATATGTCGAATCTTTGAATCCCAAAGCACAAAAAAATATTTTTCACAACACATTATCTTCAAATATCCCAAACCAATCATTTTCTTTCTTTACATTTTAAAGAAAATCTTGAAATAGCAATAAGATATATATAAAACTCCAATTTTCTTATACAGTAACTCTCCAAATTCGCAATTGATTTATTCTGCGAAAAAATCTACATATTACTCAAAATTCTAATCAACCATAAATTAAATTAATCAATCCAAAAAAATCATCATATTTCAAAATATCCAAGTCAGAAATTTTTCGAATCTCCACAACTACTTTTGAAAAACTAATCTTCCAATTTCCAAAAAAAATCAAACATTTTTAAATTTACAAATTTTGAATGAACATTCGCACAACTTCCTCTTTATCTCACCGAAATTTCTATTTATTTTTTTAAATCATAATAAAAATATTCCAAAATGCAAAATTTCAAATTAAAATTTACAAATTTGGTAAAACATTCAATAAAATAAAATCTAAAAACTCTTTAAACTTAAAACTCTTTAACTCTTTAAAAAAAAGTATTTACTTATATTATTCATATTTTCAATACATGTTTTATATTAATTGTCAAAAAATTTGGTAATAAAAATAAAATGTAAATCACATTATTAAAAAAAATCCCAATTTTAAAATTTATGAAATAATTATTCTTTAAATTCTCAAAGGTCTCACTAAAGAAACAAAAAAAAAAACATTGAAATCTACTTTAAGCTTCCAAATCTTTAAATTTTAAAATTTTCAAAATACAAATATTTTTATCTTCACTAAATTAAAAAATATATAAAACCGATATACACAATATTTAAACTTTTCGAATAATTAAAATAAATAATCTCCAAATTTAATAAAATGATGAGTATCAAACTAAATATATGAAAACTGAAATAAATAAATTAGAAAATCTCAAATTAGGACCTTAAATTACTCGCAAAACAATAATAAAACCCAATATACATTTTCTTATCTTCAAAATGAAAATATCTTAAATTTGAATATCCGATTCTACAAAAGCTTCAAATATCTCTAAATCAAAAATTCACTACATTTAAATATCTCAAATTCCTAAAATATTATTAATTTTAAGTCTTTTAATTTCCCATTAAAGTTATAAAAGTATTTTGTAAAAATCTAAAAATCCCAAATATTTACCATTATTTGAATCCCTACCTTTTTTAATGCCAATTTCTCAATTTCCATAAATACTTTAACTAAAATTTTCCCAAACCATCCTGAAACCAGCCCGAGGAATGTACATTGGAGCACCGTGCACGGAGGCGTGCAGCAATAAACTGCATCACGTGCAATGCGATCCGAACAGTAATCTATGCGGCTGTGAGCCCAAGTACCAAGTCATCATCGGTCTTACCAAAGGCTGTGCGAAGCGTAAGTGTCTATTCCATACGTAATTTTAAATAAGAATGATTTTCAAAAAATCGGATATCTGTAGCCAAAAAACTGGGTGAGCAATGCTTCTATCACCAAACCTGTGTCTTCAACGACGTGAATTCGATCTGTGCCCAAGTAAAGCACAACGCATTGTGTCAGTGTTCCAGTGGCTATCACTCAGTGGCCTATTCGAAGCCAACGAAACGGGTGTTCTGTACGCAGGGTAAGTTTTCTTCTTTATAGCCATTTAAGCTTCTAGAGGATAGCGTTTAATTTTTGTCCTTAAACACAGATATGGCAGTGCTAACCTCTGACCTGCCCACGTTGCTCGGCGTGACCACAGGCATTGCCGTGCTCGGAGGTCTTATTTGCATGGTTCTGCATTTGTTCAGCAAGACAAAGTATCCGCGACACCGGAACTATGCAGACGCCAACATTCCACCACCCATAATGTACTCGACTGAAACAGGTACATACCAATTCTCAAGCCAGGCACAGGATGAAATTCTGACCAATCCGAATAAAATGTTTGACAGTTCAATCCGCTCGACCATCGTCACGTTCCAGTATGCATTCCAGTAATTCGATCGGATCCTATGGCAATCGACGTCCGTCGAGTGCACCGCACTCCAGTAGCTCCAAGGGCGTTCTGGTGTCCACGTCCCGTTCAGGTGCGGCACGTTCGGCCGCCATATTGCTTATCTCGTGTCACATTTCGGCACTCAACAAAACCGATCCCAATCCAGACGATCACATGACCAAACACTTGCAGAAACAGTTGCAACAGCAACGTCAATTGCTACATTTAGAGTTACCACCATCAAATAGTTATCGTGTTATGTCCATGTTGGGCATGAACGGGCTGCCACATACGACTGGTGCTGCTGCTGGCGAGCCGGACCTGACCAGTCTAGGCAACAATGCTGCTTCTGCTGCTGCTGCTGGTGGTGGTAGCGGTGGCGGCGGTGGCTACATTGAGCTGGGAGCCGTGCCGACGCCAGCCAGCGAAACGGCTCGAGTCGCGGTAAAAACCCAACAACAACAAAACACTACCAAACTACTGTCTACACTAATCTTAGAGACCCTTTCGTTGTGTGTGTGTTTGTTTGTTGTTTTTTTCTTTCTTTCGTGTTGGTATTATGTTTTTGGATTGATTGTGCTGAACTGTCAGTGTCTTTTCTGTTTGTGCTGTGATTTTTTTTTTTTTTGGTTTTCTTTCAAAAATCAAAATCACACACACACACACACACACATACTGTTTTACATACATATTTGGAAAAGGAATGTTTTTTTTTGGTTTTAATGTATGTGTGGTGACAATAAATGTATGTATTACATATTCGTACTATCTGTATATATCTGATATATCAATAATATATAGATGATACGTATATACCTATATAGTATATATTTTGATAAATGTTGTTGTAATCTAGAACAAGTGTTTGTTTTTATGTGTTTTACTTATGTTTTTATTATGTTTACATTTATTTTTTTCTTGTTTTCAAATTGTCATCCACAATGGTTATATCATTTCTATAAAATCTAAATGTTATATATCATAAATACTTATATTTTCTTACTATATTTATATACCGAATCCTTTTCTAGTTTCTCTCTTTCTAACCTTCCCTACCTACATCAAGTACCACTCAAAATACACGCACACATGAGCAATATGGCGGTACTGAAACATGATTTTTGTCTATATCAATAAATCATAAACAAAAATATATAAAAGTAATATATTCTTAACCACACACGGTAACCCACAACTAAACTGTACATATAATAATTTATTTGTTTATATTTTTGTCTCTTTCTCTCTATCTCACTTGAATATTCATGTAGTGTTTACCATTTTACATAACTTTAATACATTGTGTTTATTTTTATTACTCGCCAAAACGCACGATAAGCTTTCTGCCGCGCGAGAGAGCTTTCACGCATGTTTACGATCTTATCTACTACATACTATAAACGCTTTTTTATACGCTAACTATATAAATATGTCTTATATACTAACTTATATATATAAAACACACTATAATTTATTGTAATTTGTTATTTGCAGGTTTTTTATGTGTGTTTAAGTAATGTTTATCAATTTGCGTGTTTTGCATAAAAGCTAACTTTTGAAGATTTGTACGTTTTGATTGTGTCGAAACGTACGCATTTTTGGGTGCTCAGCATTATTGTTCGTTATATAGATTTTCTCACCTTTTATAACTGTATACTGCTTGCGCATATTTTTTAATGACGACGGGGTTAGTATATTTTTTTAGGTGCACGAAATGTGCTGATTAATGGTGTAGGAAGAAGATACCCTCGTTTGAGGTATATAATATATAGTTTCTCTTTAAAATTCCTTGGATATGCACTGCTTATACCAACAAGTTTTATTTTCAAGATTTTGTATTGTAAACACTCCTCCCCACTTGATATGAAATAGCTGGTTTTACAAACGCAGTGTATACAAAGAATAAAATCCAGGCAATTTTCTAGAACTATTAGAAATCAACGTCTCTTAAAACTGCTATATCCAATAATCTATATCCTGGAGACTAGAGCTCAAAATACATAATCAAAAGACCACATCACAACAAAATGATTCCAGAGCTCAAGTACATAATTAAAATTTCAAAGTTTTGTAGCCAATTAGGTACCAAAATAAGAAATTAGGGTGTCAGGAATTAATTATTTAAAGAATAATATATTCGTACTTTAATTTAGTAATATTACATTTTATGTCATTAGCATTTCCGGAATTAGTTTTTTTCCGCCTTTGCAGTTCCAGCGAATTTATTCCGCCCTTGCAATAGTAGGGAATTATTGCCAGAATAGCTAATTTCAAAAAGTAAATATAAAACAGGTTTTCTTAATTTATTAGTTCTTCAAAAACTTAAGGAAAAATAATGTCGATGTGAAATCGTGGAAAGCTAATTCCGGGTATACTAATTGCTTCGAAATTAGAGCTTAAAGTTAAAAACGTAGATATAGATATTGAAATTCTAAAGTATAGCTTTTCTTGTCAAAGGGGATTTTCCAAAGTTCAAAGTCCATTTAAAATATGTAGCCAAACTTAGAGCACATTCCAATAAAATAGAGTTTATATATATTTCAAGTATAATAAGTGTCCTGAAGCCATAATTTCAAAACATAGAGTTCATATAATTAAACATAGAAACCATAAACAAGAGGTAACATATAATCTGTCCGATAAATTAAAACTTTAGAGCTCATTACATAGAAAGCCGAGACAATATCGCAAAGTAAAATATCTCCTATAACTTAAACCAATAAGTCAAGGTTAAAAATTTCAAAGATGAAATCTCATTAAAACTAAATTTAGTGCTAATTGCACCGATCCACACTTCTATAGTATATTTCGCAGAAAGACAATATCCTAAAAGCTATAAACAAGACCTCAGAGACAAAATATTACCTTTAAGATTATCGTTTATCGTCCAAAGCTCAAAGTGGATACGGATATTCCCTTTAATTAGTAGCCATAGACCAGTCATGGATTCTTTACTACGGCGATGGCTTACTAGGTAGACCTAGTCCAAAAATTTTGCAAAGATCCTTCAAACTAGATCCTACATTAGCTGGGTCGATTGAAAGTGAGTTTATATGAAAAAAACTTCAAACGCGATTTTTGTTTACCCTAAGGGCACGGTTGGGGTTTTTTTGATAATTTTAAATTTTAGTAGGTTATTACAAATTAAATTAAAAAAAATAAAAAAATAACTTAATGCAGTGGTTAAAAGAAAATCAATCATATATTTTTTTAATTTTTGAATAATTTTTTATTTATTTTTTTAATAATTAATTTTTATTTTTCAAAAATTATATAATATCAATTTTCTAAAACAAAATATTTTTTGTCTTTAGTTTACATGGTTTTCACGAGCTATGCGGTCCAATACAGATCTCTATTAGATACATCTTCGTATTCATGGGAGGACAGACCTTCTATTTTGGAATGAAACAAGAAATTCGATGGATTCATTGTAAAGATGATTGTAGAGTGTCTAGAAAACTATTGACTTTTAAATTGATCGATCTGCCGGGATCGTTATGATTATTATCTTCAAGACCTTCGTGTATTTGACATATATTAGGATTAATGCTTTTCGAGTGCTTTCTGATCAAGTAATATAGAATTTCAATGTTAGTTGCAAGATATAAAAAATCCACGACCAATTTCACTGTACACACACCCATCAAACCAACTTATCTATATACTAAGCCACCACTTATTTTGAAGCTTCTCGTATATCCCAACCAAAACAAACTCTGCTCTCTCTCTGTATTCATATAACGTATATAAATAACAATATCTTAATCCTCGGCTTAGGTTCACGAAGACCATCTCTAGCCTCTTTACACAGTACCAGTTCGTCGATTCGTAGTTATAGTGTGGTGCGCATTGAGAAGGAGCTCCAGCAAAAAGAACTTCGGCAGGAAATGAAGCTACGTCTCACACGACTCCAGCAGCAACAGCACCATCAGCACAATAAACCGCACATAATCATCGGTAGTGGTGGCCCAAGTGGTGGTGGCAATGGCGGCGGTGATCCACTGTTCCATATCGGTGGAATTATTAAGACAACCACTGTGATGATGGGTACGCCCAGTCCGATGACGCCAAACTCAACCGACGAACTGCTGCCTTCTGTAGACGAAGCTCAAGAGGTAATTTATGAAATATATATCTAGATTTTGGAGTTGGCAGTCTAATTTTAATTTTATTTCATTTAGTTCTCACCTCCTCTATCGCTGAGAGGCACCTCTGATGCATCGTACATTGGACCATGTTCTTCTAATGAAGCTCTACTAGAATAGCTTCCACACGTGCTAGCGCGTTACGTTGAACTGCATTACGAAAATTGGTATAAACAAACAAAACAAGAAATGCAATGTTTTCTCTTAACTTTCCAGCCAGAAATATTTTTCATTCTTTATATCAATTTCATGTGTGAAATGAGTTCCATTAACATATCCCTAAAAATCAGCACAAACTAAACCAAACTAAAATATTATCAGTATAAATTTGCCCCAACGAACTAATCCAACAATCCAATCCACAATCAACATATTCTTCTTATTTACCATTTTTTCATAATAATTGCGCAACAAAAATCTCAAACGAAAACAGAGAACATTGCATTAGACTTATATATTATATTATATACTAGACACATATAATCTATAAAACTATAAATTATATAATTATAATATTATTAAATTGTGTATATAAATAAGAGTATCAATAATAATTACGATGACAACGGTGCACTTTTGCAAGTATAAGCATTCAAATTGCATGCAATTGAATTGATTGCGACTTTATTTTTGTATAAAAAATGACAACCGAAAAAAGAAAACCAAAAAAAAAAACACATAATACACATAATATTACTAACAGAAAATCGCAAACAAAAAAATACATAACCTATATTTAAAGAGGCTTTTATACGCATACAAATAGTTAACCTTACATAGGCCCATTGAGGTTTACTGTTAAGTGTTACACAACAGAAAAATGAGAAAGACAAAACAAAAACCATTTAGATTATACTCGACCATTGAAAAATTACCAGTCAAATGAGCGCAAAATAATATCACCTTATATGTTGCAAAAATACATATATGTTGCAAATCCCCAAAAGATAAAAAGATATTAAAACCAATTGTATTGTGTATTAGTAATTTAGTTGTAACGTGATTATTGTGTCTTTTTTTTTTGTTTAGTCGACCCGAATTTTGGTCAGTATGATGTTGTAGATCCCCAACTATCGATAGCTCAATTATTGCAGTATTCTATGAGGACAAAATATACATACTACATAGTATTACTTGGGTTATTTGTTAAGAACTATTTGTGGTAATTGTGATCCCTTTTGTATAGATGAAATTACTAGGTATATTATAATATTGTATAGACACATAATATATAGTTTTAAATTACCACCAGTTTGGCTGAAATGTACTTTGTGAGACGAAGAAGCGAAAAAAATGGTCTATGGATCCATTAAGTAAAATAACTATAGACTACATACTAACAAATAATTCTTCCTTTTGCATCTTTTTAGTCAAAGGTTAATTACAAACACTTTAAAAATATACTTTCGGAACATAGAAGATGTTGATATCAATACAAAAAAAACGATCGTTTAATCGAAAGTAAATACCAATAGTTTGTTAAATCTATGAATCATGAAATAGGCCTATTGTCAATTGAAAAGTTCCATTGATCACAAAGCTCATGGAATCAATAAATATCTAACATATTATAAGTTAGAAACATCTTTATATCGACACACATCATAAAATTGACAAATATTTGATTCTGGAAATGTTATTTTTATTCTTATTTTAAAGTCAACCAAACGATACATGTTTTGTCAAACCTTAAAAGCTTCAAAACATCTTTAAATTGAAATTTCATAAAAATAACTGATCGTCAAATTGAATATATCTCGATATGAAATATCGATTTGTTAAAAAAATATTTAATCGTCAGATATTCAAATCAATGGATCATTAAATCGACAAATCGTCAATTTGAAAGTCCCATTATTAGCGAAGATCATAAAATCCGTCAATCATCAATCATCGTCTAAAGATCAACTTATTTTAATAATTGTAAGAAAAACCAGTCGAAAATTTAGTGATAACGTCTCCATAACTTTTAGCCTATCAGGCATAACTGTTAATCTTGGTTTAACTTTGGTAAAAGTCTTCTTCTAATTTTGATGGACTTACATTTTAACTCCCATGAGTATTTGTAGTGGATATTTTGTAAAAACTAAAACTGATCAAAAATAGTATTTATATTTTTCCTGAACCTTCGCTATACATCTCACGAAAAGTGCATTTTCTACCAAAAAACACAAACATTCCAAGCAAATACATCATTTTACACAAACAGCACACACGCATATAAATATTTGAAAAATCGTACAAGCGTTAAGATCAAAATTCAATCTTTTTTCACATAGGCACAATTTTATCGTCAGAAAAAAACATTAAAGAGAACACTGAAAATCGCGCATACAAAAACCTAACGCAGGTAAACAAAATGGCATTAAGCAGTGTTAAATAAGTTGTCGGTGGTGGGAAAAGAGGAGTGGGGCAGGGTGGTGTTATTATAATATGAGAGGATCCGCTTTAATGCTAACCTGAATTTGAAACAGAAATCGTGGCGAGATTAAATTTTCCTGCTGTTCGACACAATTTAACGAGTCTTCTTCACCAATCTTTTATTACAAGTGGAGACAGCAATATATTCAAGGCACCAATCCTCAAAAAGTTGATATTCATTGGAGTATTTTGTCACTAATTATTTATATCCCCTAAAATAATGCAAAGAATAATACTGGTATTTTTGAGAGAATAGTTTGATACCATTTTTAAAGTTCTTATCGATGAGTTTAGTAAGAAGATTGTTAGGATTTTTTTTTTTGAGGTTCGAATAAACTTTTTACCTACTATTGTTTATTTAAAAGATTGTGGAACTACTGTTATAAAAACATTGTTTGTACGTTTTTAAAACAGTTAAAAATTTAAAAATTTCAATAAAAAAAAAAGATTTTTAAATGCACAATCCTTGCTCATATTCTAAAACAATAAAATTCATATGAAAACAACCCCTACCCCCAAACTCAAAAACCAAGAACTGACTCTCATTGCATTTGCGACAAACGATAAATTAAAAAATAAAATTGATAATAAAATAGTAAGGCGAAAATTAAAAATATATAAAATGTAAACATTTAGACGAAGAATATAGGGAATTTTGTATGCTGATACAATTATATATAAATAAAACGTATACCCCTCTGTTTCTGTATAAAGTATATACACAAAAATTAAATATATAGTATATGTATATATATGATTATATATATATATATACAATCGCAGAAGAAAACCAAATAAAACATATAGAAAATTTGTCGTTATTATATACATGCTATATATTATATTATATATATATATATATTGTGTTGGTTCAATTATTGTGTTGTAACTTACAGTTTATTGAGTATATTTAAGCATAAAATAAACACACACACACAACTATGTAAATGTAAATCGAATTATAGATAATTATCGTGTGTTATATATATATATTATACATGTATCATGTTATACAATATTATTATGATTATTATAATATACAGATGAAAGAAAAAACATTGTGTATTCGATGTTTTTTTAGGGGTAAGATATCTCTTTAATTTTTAGCATTATTTAATAATTTTTAAAACTTAGTTTTATTGGTGCATATATATATATATATTTAAATATTATTATATTAGGTTGGCCGGTATTTTGAAAATTATTTAAATCCAATTTGTGTTTTTTTTTTCTAAATTTTATATTCATGTTTACCTCTAGACCACAGGGGTAAGTTTTCTATATAAAAATCAAGGAATTCTACTGACTTTTTAGATAGTATTTAATTTAATAGAATTTAGTTTCCGAGATTGCTGCTACAATCTAAAAAAATCTATTTTAGGGTACGGTCAGACTGACGGATAACAGACGGTTTCACCGTTAAATCGAACTGTTTGTGTCAGTCTATAGTGTGATCGGCATAAGGAGAAACACCGACGGAGAAAAAAACGTTCAGTCATTTCTCCGTCAGCCGTCCGCCGGAGAAATATAACGGTTTCTCCGTTATAGTGTGAACACTCCAAAACCGACAGGGACGGAGAATCCGTGGGATTTTTGACGGAGAAAATCTCCGTTTCTGCAACCGTCATTACAGACGGATAACCGTAGACCGTACTGTTTTTATATGATATTTATTTGATTTTTTTTTGGAAAATAATTTTTTGACCAAACCAAAAGAGATGGGGTGGGCATTTCTAATAATTTATCAATGGCTAAAAGTAAAAATAATTTAGAAGTCATACTAAGCCGTATGGGGATAGCTGTGGAACATTTAATAAACGTTAATGTAAAAATACTTCTTGACCAAACAAATTTTTAATAAATTTTCAAAAGTTTTTCATTAAAAATAATTTAAAAGTCTTCCGACTTAATTTTAAACAAAAAAGTTGTGGAGGCATTTCTAATTATTTATTGGTGGCTATTCAGTGAAAATATTTAGAAAGTCTCCCGAATTTATTTGGGGATAGCTGTGGAGCATTTAAAATCGCCCTGTAAAATAACTTTCGGACCAAATAAAAAAGTTGTATTTCTAATTATTTATTGGTTGCTTTTCAGTAAAAAATAATTAGAAAAACTCCTGAATTTATTTTTAGATAGCTGTGGAGCATATTAGTGAAAGTTTTTAAGACCGATCGAGTAGAATCAAGTCGAATCATAAGACTTTTCTTACACCAGTCAAAAATATCTGTACAATGTTTGGGAACAAAAAATTACTGGCGTATGAAAACTCACTCGATTCGACTTGATTCGACTCGATTGCTCTTACAGACCTGTGTGTATAAAGAGGATTATATTTTTCCTAACCTAATAATTAAGATTTTTATTATTTTAGAAATTTTGTTATCTTATCACAAAATTACCCAGTATGCGATACTTTTTTTATTAACATTGCTGTTCAATAGAATCCACAATTCACATGAGTATAAACTCAAAAATCTTAAGCTTTTTTTAGGTTTGAGTATCGGGAAGATGTTTCGGACAATATCATATTATTGAACCATGCCATAATTTATAAACTGCATTCATTTCCAATAATTATATATTTTTCAATTTACGCCAGTCTCGATTTTGATGAAATAGTCAAATGAGCTTTTAAAAAAAAAGGTTCACAATTGTTTGTCTAATTAGGTTTATTGATATTATTGAGCTTTTCAGGAAGTTTTACGATACGACTTACGACTGCATTAGATGAGGGATGCAGATAATGGTTTCGTAATCTGGAAAATATGATATTGTATATATGATGCGATTCCAAAACTTAAAAAAACTTTAGCAAAACGTTCAGTTTATTATTACTATTTTTTCAAACAGCTCCCTAAAATCGTGGAGGTCCTAAAGTTTATATAAATCTCGTTTCACCGAATGAAATATAATTAACAAAGAGAAATAAAAAAATAATATTTTTTTATATTAAAGACTGAATAATATTATATTTTAACTTTTTTCTCCGAAAAAAGAGTTGGCTTAAGACTTGACTTTCTTATAAATCTACCACCTCCTTTTGGGGTTAGGAAGTGATTGCTAATATGAAGATTTAGTCGTACATAAATGACTCAAATAAATATTTTGCCCAACAATATTTTACATATGACCAATACCCTTTGGCAGGGAGTAGGAAAATGTAATGTAATGCATGTTAGGACTTAGGAGTGACTGCCAAAAATGACTATAGAAAATTACAAGTACGAAAATGTGATGTTTTCGGCACGTACCTCAAAAAAATAATTTTATTTCCATTTCCTTTTGATTAATTGAATTCAAAATCAGATTGAAATACTATTACAAAAATCAATATTCTACAAATTTTCCAAAAATAAATCCATTTATTTAAAAAAGGACCACATGCGAAAACGATTTCATAACAGTACACACAAATAAAGTGCCCCACATGGCGCACCCACATCCTTTAGTGTGTCAGGGTTTTTATTACGATATTACCGTAAAAATACTCGCATACATTTAGATCTCAAGCAATCACTTCATTTTATTATCGCAATTGCCATTTTCACAGGCAATTGTTCTCACTCTCTGTTTTTAAGAGAGAGTGCTGGTTTTTGTTAAACACAACAACAACAATCACAATAATAATAATAAAAACAACAACAGTAAAATGTGGTATTAACGGCTGCTGCTGCTGCTTCTGCCTCCAGAAATAGCTACAGCCTATATTTAGACAACATGCCAGAAACACTCTCGATATTATATTTTTGGGGCATTGTAAATTTGTCGGTACATTCTCTCTGTCTCTTATACACTATGAAACTGTATAATATATATAATATATATATATGTATATATATATAATGTTTATCTGTGCGTACACACATCCTGTGATATATATTATGCGTAAGTGTACGCTTGTGCAATTGAGTTCATGTGCATGCGAATTTGCTATATGGACGTTATATTTAAAAAATAGAACTTGCAAAAATTACCGGTTGATAAATGCTGCATATTTGATTGCATTTTAACCCTAGAACCGTATTTGGGACACAACGACTCAAAGTATTTATCGGTTTACCAAATTTTCTCATTTAAAAAAGATTTTTTCATTATATTTTTAAGAATTGTATAAAAATCTGAATTTTAAATCAAGAAAACATAGTTTGACAATAAAAAAACACACCCCAAATAATCTATATATGAATATTTTTTTATTAAAATAAATCGTATCTTTTAAAAATTACTGTGCACAAATCCTAATAATCCTGGTACATTTCTTATGGGAATGAGAAATTTCCGGGGAAATTCCAGGAAAATATCGGGGAAATCACCGGCAATCCAAAGAAATCCCGGGGAAATTCCGGTAAAATCCTGGGAAATCCCGAGAAATCCCACTATTTAGCGGAGCTAACAAAAATGCTCAAAAATAGAATTTACCAAAGAATATATGGAAAATATGAAAAGTACCGGGAAATCACTAGAAATCTCGGGATTTTTTGAGGTCGGATTTATCAAGGGAATGATAATTTCTCGGGAAAGTCTCTCGAAATCCCTGAAAATCTCGGGAAATTGCGGGACTAGTGAGCATGAAGGATAATATAATCATAAAAAGTAATTGAGATTTTTCGGGATTATTTTTCTAAGGATTTTTTCAGAAAACCCGGGTTTTTCTAAAAAATCGCAGAGTAATCCCGTAGAAACCGCGGGGAAATCTCGAAGAAATCCCGAGGAAATTTTGGGAAATTCCGGTAAAATCCCTGAGAAATTTTATAAATTTTTGTTATTTCCGGAAAATCTCAATCTCTCTTTATGATTATAAAATGCTATCGTGAAAAAAAATGTTGATTTAGTTCCTCTATTGACTACATCTCTAAGCATGGTGCCGATAAAAGTAATTTCAGCTAAAATAATTGGATATAGTTTTGAGTGTCTTTCTTTAATTATTTTACTTCTTGACGACATGTCGACAAGTATATAAAAGGAAATCTAAACCCTCTTTTCTCTTCAAAAGGTCAAGAAATAGAGCAAGTTTAATTATGCGCAGTTTGTTGATTTAGTTTAAGTGTATTTGCCGAGTACTCTAAAGAGGTGCTTTTATTGCATTTGCCGCAAACGAACCCTTTTCTGAAAGTAAGTACACACTCCGTATTTTCCGTATATAATTCGTAAGAGTGGCGAGTACAGCGCAATTTCATGGTTAGACTGCGTATACCTTTCAACGGATTCTGTGCATTCTGTAGATTCTTACGTCTGTTTAGTGCCAAGAATATATAAACGACATAAAATTCAATAGATTACTTAAAACGCGCACCGCAATGAAATCCTTGGAATTCTCAATTTACAATCAGACGTATAGCAACACACACACACCAGTAAAGTACAATAAAATAATAATCGCTCGCTTGAATTTAAACGATCTTTCAGAGAACTGCTTTTGGAATGCGATTGCGATTGCACCCATATAAATTCATTCATCTACGATGTACTGTAAACACCTTTGGCAAATGCGACTGGTCTGGGGTCAAAGACGCTGGTCGCGGGCGGAGGCGGGCGGCCAACGGTAAAACGTGCCCGGCGACCGGGATTGCCCGGCAGCATCGCTTACGGACGTGGCCGGTCATGCGTTTACTTATATTATCTGCGTGGACTCTCGACGGCAAAAT
>JAAAKO020020283.1:0-15207 GCA_010015015.2 Bolitophila cinerea | reverse complement strand
ACGCTTGGAAGTAACTTAAAAAAAAGGGTTTACAGGATCCGTTTTTAAATAAATAAATAAATCTTTCGTGTTTTTTTTGCTTTACGTTATTTGATAGTACTAAGATTGCTGAATCTATCTATTTAATTATCTTAATAATTTCGCTTGTTATTAGTAATTAATAATTGAATGTACCCCATAAAACATTCTGTGCATGCAAGAGAATTGCCGACACAATTTGCATGTAATTTGCACGCATGTTTTTTTCTGTTTCACGACTCATAACTCAAGAAACAGGCACAAGCGATGCGACGAAGACGGACGATGAACATGCGAGCACCGTTCGTGCCGAGCAGAGAGATCACCATGTGAACCTCAATATGAAACACAAATATTAAAAGACGACCTTAAAATTCGCTAGAGATTTACCAGAGACTCACAATGATCTTCACGGAACAAACACATAAACAACATCGAACATCAATAGTTATTTAAGAAGAACTCACATTTTTATTTTATGGACCTGCTACTATAAATATGTGAATGTATTTTTTTCATATGTATATTTTTTATACACGCAGGGCAGATTTTTAACAAAAAAACACGCAATGTTTGCACGTGCAGCAAGAAAAAGGTGCAGATTACATGCATAGTTTGCACATAATTTGCACGTAAGAATGAGGTGCACTTTGCATGCATATTTTGCACGAACTCTGCACGCAGACTTGAGAGGCAGCTTGAGTGCAGCAAATTACGTACAAGGTTTGCAGGTAAGCCTGAGGTGCAGTTGGAGTGCAAACTTTGTACGTAATCTGCATGCAAGCACGGTACAGTTCTCGTGACAGTCCTGCACGCATACTGTACACAGGGTTGAGGGCAGCTTGCGTACAGTTTACGTGCAAAGTTTTCACGGAAGCGTAAGGTGCAGTTTGAGTGCAAACTTTGCACGTAATCTGCACGCAAACACAGTGCAGTTCTCGTGCATGGTCTGCAGTTTGTGTCTGGGCGTTTTCGACAGTTTGCCCGCATTTCTGCACGTATCTGCCTCTGCTCCTGCGTGCAGTTTGGCGTCAGTTTGCGTGCAAATTATTGAAAAATGCTTTTTTGGACCGTTTTGACCGAACCCGGTTTCGAACACGCGCAGTGTGAGATCAATGCTATTCAAGCCGGTAATATTGCGCGCTGACCTAAAGAAGATACACCAAAACTACAGCAAATACCAAAGTTACGTTTTGAACTTGCTTTACAATTCTCATTTAATTTAAATAGACTTCAATTTCTCTATAAATGATGACAACAATCCCATTCCCTTATAAATGGCCTTTAATTATGCTATTAATTCTGAATGTTTTATTAAATTTTAACCTTTATTTTAGCTAATAAATAATGAAACAAATGTATATCCTTTACAACAACGACAAACTTTCCTAAAAGGACCACTTGGACTACAAACTTACCAAAAGCCACCAATGTTTTTTTGGCAATGTCGGAAGGCTTTGGGTAGGTCATGCATCATACGACTCCATCGTGTGGTGGCAAAGATCGAGAATGGTATCAGCCATAGGGCAACTCGAAAATTTCCACCGAATGGTTTGCATTGGCATTTCCAGTGCCATGAGAACTAGTCCCACATCTGCCTTTGAAGTTCTTTAGGCCTGCCATTTCTCCACTCTTTATCGAGTCGGAAGCCAGATGGGCGGCACAAAGAGTAATTCTTAGCGGATGTTGGAAAACATTTTCTAAGGGTCACGCGTCCATCTGGAGCGAGAACATTACTCTTAGGCCTGACTACGTCATTCCGAGTTTTCGTTTCGGTAGGAGGTTCGAAGTCGCTATCCCTTGAAGAGAGGTTTGGACACGCGGTATACTCACTAGATGGGAGGGTGTGGTACACCGACGGTTCTCTGAAATAGGGGCTTTCAGGCGCAGGAATACATAATTCCAACCTCTCCCAAACCGGAGACACGGCCATCTCTCTGGGTGGGTATGTTTCTGTCTTCCAAGCAGAAATATATGCCATCCTCGCATGGGCTCAGTTAATCCTGTGCGGGGGCGAGAAAGATGTACCTGTTTCCATTTGATCCGACATCGCCCTTAAATCGTTGAGCGCCTCTAGATTCACATCTGGACTGGTGCTTAGCTGTTGGCATCCGCTACAAGAGCTATCTCTACGGTCGTCTCTGTTAGATTGGTTTGAGTTCCTGGTAACTCAGAAAACCCGGGCAACGAACAGGTAGATCTTTTAGCCGGAAATGGTACTTAAGGAAGCTTACTTCACTGGACCAGAACCGGCGATCGCTGTATCGACATCACTCAGGAAATCGTAGGTAAAAGTTATGTTGAGCAGCAGTCAGCTCACGCACTAGGTCTCCAGAAACGGGTGTGAGACATCCAAGATATTTCCTAGTTCGAGAGTCACAAAATTAGCACTCCACCTTTAGCGCCAAGAGCTCAGTTTGGTCTGCAGTATCCTCACGGGTCACTGCAGACTTAACAAACACCTTCATCGGTTGCACTATTCTGATACCTAAGTAACAATTTAAGGTTGCACAACTGTTGTACAATGGGTGGGCAACCTAACGGTGCACAAGTGTGTGAACCGTTGTAGCACTAGCAATGGAACATTACCTCTTCCACGACGTCGCAGCAAATTTATTTTAATAAGTCTAAATTTATGCCTGTAGTTGTTTATCTACTTTTTCATAAAAGGAGCCAATAATCAAATATTGTTAATTCATTTGTAGTAAATTTCAACAAATTAATATTGATTGGTTTTTTGCAACCGTCGCACAAATAGGTTTAAGGATCTAGGTTATAAATATCCTGTATCACACCAAATTGCAACTATTTTTTTGTGCGAAAGTTTGCAACCGTTTCACACCTATGTTTATGCAACTAGAGTTGCAAATTGTTAGTTGGGTAGTCCAACCTGACGGTGCGGGGAAATTGAATCCTCAATTCATTTCCTCGCTGTCCGGTACTAGACATCCTTAGATGTTATGTGTTTTATGCCAACAAGATCCCTCTTCGCATGCTCCATCTTCTCGCTCTGAGTAATATTCCTGAGTTTGCCAAAAGATCGGGTATGTTCTCATAGGTCGACTGACTCTAGTATACGGGTTTAAGCACAATGGGCCCACTCAGCGGCCTACGTGCTGGACTTCTCTCTTGAGTAGGTCCCCCCTCCCATCATCATCATATTCCCTTAAAATTGCCTTTAAATTGCCTTTAAGGAGAAAATTCCATTCCCTTTAAATTGCCTTTAATTCTGCTATAAATTGCTGGTATTGCTGCTCCTTTTATCAATCTCCTGTAGGTTAAGGGCGATTTAGATTGGTTCGTATGTTTCATCCTCTCTTGGATAGAAATAGGGCTGTTGTTGATTATTGATTTTTTTCCTCATCCAAACCAGAACTGAAACGTTATTTGATGATACAGCCGAAATAAGTCCAATGGATTATTACAATTAATGTTGGCGGGAAAGTCCCATAAAGTTCGATTAGATGAAAACATTGCACCGATAGTAGTAACATCACAATTTTCCGAATTCGTTAATTTAAAACATTTTAATACATGCCTATTTTTGCTACAAACGTCAAATGTTTTAAAAGAAATATTATAGGTTAATATATAGAAATGCTTTAAAAGACCTTTAAGATTAGCAATATTAAAGTTCTTTTACAGGAACCCTATAGATCTCCTTTTACATAAGTAAATATACAGTTACTGCTTTAAAACAAGGAATTATTGACTACAATTGTAGTGGCAACTTTAAAAATATCTGATTTAAACCTCATATATAGGGCACCAACATTGTGTAATTTTTTCTTAATTCTATAACTTCGAAATTTAATTTTATACATTTTTTTTACATTTGGTCATTTTAATCTATTTATAATCAATAATAGGGGAATTTTGTATGTTTATTTCGAAACGTATTAATTTATCTGTCAAACAAAACACACAAAGGTGTTAAGTGCATTTAGTTTTAATGGCAGTTTCCAAATTTTGAAATTATTAGTACACAGAATTAAATTAGTTCGAATTCAGCTTATCATAAGCCTAGTTTCAGAGGTGGGTTAATTTTTACATACAAATAAGTCAGAATAAAATTAAGCCTTGTCTAACAAAACATGGCAAATTTCTCGCTAGATTTGAAAATGAATTTTAATTTGAGGCCAATATTATATTAAAGGAGGATCAATACTCTAACCAAATTTCGGAAGTTGATGACAAAGTTGGCTTACATATCTAAGATAATATATTTCCAAAGAGACTAATGAAAGGTTACAGCATTTCGGAGGAACATTTTACCATCGCTTTAACTCTAAGCCACTAGTCAGCGCATTTGTCTTTGGATTTTCGCAAAGACGACGTAGCCACCAAATGCAAACCTCGAAATCTCGAATATGCATCTCAAAGGAAACGCAAGTGCACAATGTATAATATACGCGTTGTTTAATGTTCACCATCCGCCCTTACATCGCCAAAGCGTATGCATCCGCACGCCCGGCAATAAATCACACACACTATAATATATATACGCGAGTGCCACCGCCAGCATCTTACATCTAGCTGTCATGTCGCACATCCGATGAACAAATCAGTGGAGCGTGCGCGACACCGGAGCGCCCTCTATAATAACCAATAAATTAGCAGTTGTCTCTGTCTCTCTGGGTGCAGTGCAGTGCATACAATGTAATCAAAATTCTGTGCTCTACAACCCCCCGGCCCCGGCAACCGCGCTGACACCAAATTCAAATTTAAGCGTGTGCCCATTTAACATGCGTTACATAAATTAGAAATCAGTGCGGTGCAGATATGCAATGCCCCCTCTCCGCTGTGTGCCGCCAATTGCGGACACCACTGTAGCGACTTAAATACGTGCAGCATTGAGACAAGTAGTATACGTTGGTCTGCGTGTTCATTGATAATTTATGTGATATTTTATTGGTGTGTGTGTGTGTGTGTGTGGTTGTTTTTGTGCAACACAAGCGTACAAATCATAATTTTTAATGTCTATAATTAAAAAAACATAACACTGATTAGAATGTCGGCCGTTTACACGCGCATATGAGGCGTAGAGAAATGGAGAAAGAAGAAAAGGCGCATCAGATTAAGATCAGGATACAATGTATTTAATTTGATTAACAAGACACATGTTCACTTTAGCCACATAAGATTTAGATTTATGGGTGCTATTCGGTTGAACGTTAGTGTAATGCAGGAGATTCGATGTTTATTTATATTTTTATGCGCTGAAATATCACGAGATTATAGAGCTCGTATTAGGCAGCTATTAGTACGCCACAAAGTCATCGACTCCATCTAATATAGCACACACAGACACCGATTAAATGCCATTCTATGCCTTTTACATATATACATAATATAATTCAATATAATACATTATTTATACGAGATATACATATAAACATTAAACATTATACATATTATTATGTGAATATGCAAATTGTTACGTCTGCGATTAATTAATGCAATCGGCGCTGAAATCGAAAGCAAATATAGCTCGCCAAGTGACGGTATGTCGCGAGTATGTCGCGCGTATGCTTGCAACGCATTCTTTTATGTATACTATGCACGAGAGAATTGCTGGCCAATTACTTGCGCGGCTAGGGTGGATCGATGCGTTTTTGTTTGGTGTTTTTAGAAACCTAACATTTTAAAGTTATACGATTGTGGATAAATATTAGGAATTTCTCCTGGTTATAATGCACATGCTGACTGTGAATTATTCTCATGTGAATTAACATTCAAATAATTTCCTGACGTTAAATCACTACTCTTCTCTAGGCTTCTCAGGTGGAAAATCTCCAGACGTTAATTCACTACTGCGAATTGAGCTTTATTATCAGGAGACAATGCTGGATAATTGTCCTGAAGGTTAATTCACAGTTTGCCTGTGATACATTCCCAGTGAAATCGCATATCGTTGTATGAAGATCGGAAGAAAGGTTTTTTTTTAATTCAAAAGCAAAATACCAATCTGACGTAATTTCACTGCCGGTTTGTGAATTATCGTCTAGAGGAAAAATGCAAAAAAATAATAAATCAAAATACATAATACATTCTGTCGATAAAATCAACAGGGTTCCTGACGTTAAGTCTCAAAACAATGTATGTATTTTTTTAATCTTATAATCTCAAAAGCTTCCCATCAATTTAAAAAAAATAAAAACTATACATAATTTCGTGAAATTATTATCCAATTTTGTTACCTCTAAATGCATGTCTATTTTCAATTTATTGATAACTTCTATTATGTTGTACACTCCTAATGAAAATTTGGATGTGCCATGAAATACCGTTTTCCAAAATACTGTTTTTCGTTTGTGTAATTTGTTTTTTAAATTCCATTTTCCAAATTCCCGAAAATTCAGTTATTCAAAATAATTTATTAAACATTTTATATAATTTTTATATATAATTTTTTTTTATATAATTATTTTTCTTTGGTTTTATAATTTTTATTTATTAGTTTTTATTGTTGTTTTTATTAATTTATATAAAAATTTAAGAAATTACTATTTTTGAACAAACATAACAAAAAACTTGACTTTTGAAAACGGGATGATCTTAGAAAAAAATGGAATTTAGAAAACGGATTTGAGATGACGAAATACTAGTATCTTATATTTAACATTAAAAATGGCCATAAATTAGAGAAAAATACCAAGATCTACAGAGACAAAATTATAGGCCTTCAAAGTATGTTATTTTTTTTATTTTTAAGTTCTCTGAGATTAAGCTCTCCTTTAATTACAAATTGTTATATAATTTTGACATCTAAACCGTATGTCTATTTTTTTTTATTGATCACCCATATTTACACTCTTAAGTATAATTAGAATGTGTAATAGTTTTGCCGTTATCTTATTTTCTTTTGATTTAAATTTCGCTCAAACTGAGTAATATTTCGAGCTTTATGCAGAGATCGAAATGGTTTGAGTATGATAGTTCCTTTTAAATCCGGAAGAGCACAATGGGTCCAAAATGAGACCTGCGTGCGCTCGTCTCTTTATCAAGAGACATATATTTCAACAACAATCAAATCTAAGAAAACCGCACAAAAAAAGTCTAATGGAGTCAAATCGAACGATCTCGGATAACCCTACCCTCAAATCGCTCGTGCAGAATGTCCGTGGCATGAGCTATTTGACAGGTAGCGCCGTCCTGTTGGAACCAAATGTCGTCCACATCCATATAATCCAATTTGGGCCACAATAAATTGGTTATCATCGATTGGTAGCGCACTCGTTGATGGTGATGGCAATTCCATTGTCGTTTTCGAAATTCAAAAACCACACCAAACAGTGACTTTTTGCGGATGCATTGCCACTTAATGGATTTCGTGTGGATTGACATCATCCCAAATCCGACAATTCTGCTTGTTTACGTACCTGTTCATACAAAAATGGGCTTCGTCGCTGAAGATGATTTTCTTGCTGAAATCTTGCAACTGCTCCCTCAAATTTTTCTTTTTTTTTGTCTTTCGCAACTGAATACAAAGCAAAAAAATAAATACAACTGCAACCTCAAAAACATAGCCGCAATGAACTGTTAAAATATACCCGTCCCTATTGGAAAACCCTTTATATTTATATTCCATTTATAATGGCTTTGCTTAAGTGGCTAAAATAAATAATATGTATATAAAGGGTTTTTCAATACCAACTTAACACTTTTGATTTATTATTGTGAACGCACCCTTAAACCAATTAGTACGCTGTCACTGTCAAAACACTCAGTAACTATAACATTTTCATCATACAAAACTCACGAACAAAGAACGTTTAAAGTAATAAAAAAAATACTTCGAAAATTCTGGGTCGGTGATTGGAACTTTAAAAGCGCTTACGCCAATTTTGGGTCGTCATTCTCTACCGATTCACAATTTGGAGAAAAAATTTGAGTCAACATATTCACTGTTCCCGTGCTTCATGAAACATCACTTAATCCACGAAAAGTGACTTTATGGTGCGGTTTAAATGCCGGTGGCGTCATTGGGCCCTTTTTCTTCGTTAATGAAAAAAACGGTCACGTTACAGTCAAATGTGAACGCTACAGAGACATGATGCAGCGTTCTTACTTCAATGAAACATGGGCTGGAAATCAGTGATATGTGGTTTCAACAAGACGATGCCACATCCCACACAGCGGGAGAAACAATCGACTTATTGAAGTCCAAGTTCTGTGAACGTGTTATATCGAGAAATGGTCCTGTCTATTGGCTGCCGAGATCTTGTGATTTAACATCTCTATATTACTATTTTTTCTGTAAGGCTACATTAAATCGCTCGTCTATGCCAACAAGCCGGCTACGTTAGAGGACCTCAAGTCTTTGAAAATTGGATTCAACGAATCGACCGCTACAAGCGTGCCCGTTGTGGAAGTCGAGTTCCATTCATAATTGCATTTATTGTACTTAAAGCCTGAAATAAAAGTTTTCATATATCTCAAATGGTTTGCAAGGTATTTAAAAAAAAGTTGTCAAGTTCTTATTGAATAACCCTTTATATACAAGGTAGGCCAAAAAAAGTCATCCGATGTTGTTTTACTCTAATTTTTCTAAATGAAAAAAATTGATTCTGTTTTTAGATTATTTGAGCCTTTAGAATTTTATTGGTTTTGTCGAGAGGATGATATCGGTTAAATGGGCGCAACATCTAGCTGCGTACATATTCTTTATATTATTATTTATTTATTGTTTATAAAATCTAAAAATATATATCTTTATTTATTTTAATGACTATATTTATTTCTATCGCCTTTTTGTTTCTTTTTTTTTAATCTATTTATTATTTTTTTAAAGACTAGATGACTATTTCTTTTTTTTTGTGACTTTAGTGACGGGTCTCTTATAATTTGTAATAAGGTAATTTGTGTTCCCATAACGTCATGTCATGTTCCTTACCAATCCTAAAATACATTTTTAATTTTTATTGAAAAAGGCTGTAATATGTTCAAAAACCAAAAGCACCCACTTTTCTCTTATTCTCGCCTATCTAAATATAATTGATAATAATTTGCCTGTCAAACCCAATTGGGTGGAAAAATATTTATCTTATATCCTTGTGCCGATCGAATTGGAATGGGTCGAAGGGATCGAAATTTGCCGAAACCACACACACACACACACTCTGTGTGTGCTCGCCCAGCTCTGCGAATCATTAAAATATTAGGCGTATAACGGGCTGAATGGGAAATTGGTTAAGAAAGCTTTGTGTGTCGATAAATTATTCTGCAAACACAGGCGAGTATTATTACAAGTTCTGGAACGGGAGCTCGTACCGGTACATACCGGGAATGTACACAAAACAAACAATTATTATTTCTGTTCATAGTATAACCCTTTGCCGCACGTGTGGCCGCTGGAACGCTTGTCGTAACCGATACCTTATATATAAATATAATATATTATATGTATACGGAAAGTTCATTTTCCAAGAGGAAACAAAACATCGAATGGGAAATCAATAATAATATTTATAATTAATATAAATATTGTAGAATTATATATAAATAGTATATTAAAATAAGAATAAGAATAAAAGTCGCATTTCAAGCGTAACTGAAACAATAAGAAAGTTTACTTTAATGTTTGCTTTTCGTCGCTACACCGAGTCAACGATGCGCATATTTTTGAAAATATATATATATATATATATATATATTATATAGTATAGATATAGATATGCTCGTGTATTTAGGTTTGCTTAAAGCCAAATAGCTACTAGAAACTTAGCAAAGTGCTGAATATACACGTTTTATATGTGAGGTGATGTTATCCTGTGTCCGATGCAATTATATTGATTTCTTTTTATATTTTTCCAAAGGCTCACGTCCGATACATATACACACACACACAGACACACAGTCTACACATTATCCCGTATCTCTCGAAATAGCAATAAACATTTGATTGCTTTTATCGAACATGTATAGTACTAAAAACGTGTAGGTCAAGTTGTAACCATCATGAATGGGAGATCAAATCAGCGGCACTTAATGTGTGTCACTCATTAATATACGAAATCAATTCTTAGTGATATGAGAATTGTTTGACAAAGTATAAATCTATATACAATAGGGTGGATGTTAAATAAGGTTTTAACATATTCTTTAAAATTATCTTCAAACATATTAAAAAGATTTTTTATTTAAAAAAAAAATTTAACCTTAGTTTACATCCTGGGGTGTGTTCGACCCAATACCACTATGAAAGCTCATAAAAGGGTAGTTCCGGTATGTTTTTATTCTGGGATTAAAACTCAGTTAATGAAATTCTTTTTACTTTCCAACTAAAAATAACAAAACACAAGTAAATAATAAATAAATTAATAAACAAGTTACCCCATTATAAAAATGTTAATTTAGCGAAAGAGATTTAATTCAAAATTTGGATCGAAAACGTTTAAAAAATAACGCCAAAATGTCCACTATTGCTCTCTGATCACTTTGTATAGGCTGCAGATCACACATCATCATTTAATAGTTCTTGAACTAAGGCTTCTCGATTCCAAACTTCTCGAAACCTCCTACGACATTTTGTTCTCGGATGTAACTGAAATCCATTACAAACACGGAACCAAAAAAATCAAGGAAATGAGGCTCGAATCAAGCAAATAGACTATCATTTTGGCGCCAAGCGTATTGTTGCTTGATTTAAGAAAATGTTTCTTAACTTCAACTTCAAAAACGTGCCTGGACCCAAAAAAAAAATTTCGATTCCAGTCCCAAAAATCGGGTCTGGACCCGATCTTTTTTCTGATTCCAGTGCCGAAAAACGGGTCTGTACCAGAAAAATAAATCGATTTCATAACGGTTTTTTCGACACGATATCGGGTCCGGACTAGATATTGTACTTTGACCTATTTCACATTTTTTAAAGGTATTATATAGAAGAATTCATTTCATCGATTTTAAATTTGCTGTTAAATTTCGGGTCCGGACCCGAAAAACGATTTTCGTAAAACGTTTCTCAATTGAATTTCGGGTCTGAAAATAAAATTAGGTGAGACCCAAGAATCATTTGTCGGGTCCGGACCCCAAATGTAGTGATACCCGAAAATCGTGTCCTGAAAGTAAATGCAAATGAAACCCGTTTCTTGGTTCAATATAAAATTAATCAAATCAATATTTATATTTAATGCTCATTGCTCATATAAAATATCGTGAAACGGGTCTATGCTAAATTTCGGGTCTGGACCTGTCTTTCGGGCCCTGATATTTTTTTCGGGTCCAGACCAGTTTTTACGTTTTTACGGGTAAAGACCAGTTTTTACGGGTATAGACCCATTTTCGGGTCCAAACCAATTTTTCGGGTCCAGACCTGTTTTTTGGGACCAGACTATTTTTTTGTGTCCATACCGTTTTTCGGTTCCAAATAAGAAAAACGCTAAAGAACCGGGTACCCTGGTAATAAAAAGGTCGGGTTTCGACACCACTACTTGATACTGATATTCAGTAACATGTTTCTAAAATCGAGCAACGATACGCATGAATCAAGTAATCTGTTTCTCATATTCAGTACCGCGTTTCTTAAATCTAAGAACCTGTGCTACTGATTGGAAGAATTTTACCGTTCGGAAATTAGTTAGATTTTCTGTAGAGCGATTTTTATTTCAAACTATTACAAATTAAAAACGCAGCTATTTTAAGTACTCGATAATATAAATTTTTATATTTTATAAAAAAAAAATATTTTATATAATTATTTAAATTTTGTTTTTATAATTGTAACGGGAACAACCTTGACAGGAGGAACTTCGCCAAAAAAATGACACAACAGCTGGCTTTTTAAGGCCGGAACTCCACCTCCATTTCCCTTGCCTGGCTAGGGCAGCAGCGGATTGGCAAGATGCCTCTCCAGGGATTGTTCCCAGGACAAAACACACAAAACTTTACATAAAAACACCGAACACTAAAACAAGAGCTCGTCTCACGCCGGACCAAGACCCGGACGTCACATGCGTCCCCAAGGCCCTTGATGAAGTAAGGAACCACCCAAGAGCCAACCACTTGGCCTCTCGTTCCGGTGGCTCCTTAGCGGAACGATCATGCGACCGTCCGCCGTGAGTGTTTAACAACGTCGTCTCTTTTTATTTGCCTCTGTTCAAACGCCTCTATATATAGACGTTTGAGCAGATACACAAAAACGTACACGTTACATAATATATAATTGATTGTTAATTATTTTTATTATTTTTTGGAATTAGCTCTACGATTTTTAGAAACCATTTAAAGTCGAAACGAACTCGATTACGGTTAGTTTATAAACTGAAAATAACGAAATCGATCGATCAATTATTAAACAAAATACCAATAGTCCAATACTACATTGAATTTCTCGAAATCAGTGGAAATTTTTCGTTTTTCGGACAATCCAAACAAATTGTTCTTATACGGGCCATACATCTCGAAACCCACACTTCTAAAAACCAAAACTTCTCAAAACCCTCAGATCTTGATACGCATATATAGAGATGCTTAAAAAGCGTTCATAAATATTTTAGGATGAATAATTAAAAAAAATGCGTACCAAAAAAACATTAGATTCGTTTATTTTATTTATATGTATTCTATGTGAATACCTAAAAATACAATTGAGCACCATTAAAAATAAACTAAATACAATTAAAACAAGTAAATGATTATAAATAATATTGCTTTTTAAATACTCGTAATTTAATTTAGATCTTGCAATTAAAATATTGCGTGCTAAATAAAAAACATGCATATAATAATTAAACGCGTTTTATATTTGAAGAATTGTATTTCTTCTGTTTATAGAAATGGAATGACGCCATAAACACTGTTTTTAAAACATGAATCTTGAATTCAAGAAAAGCGTTTAATTCATATTCACATTGTTATGTTGATTGGATTTTGTTTTTCATTAAATACGTCACAAACCGCCAAAAGAAAAACGGGCGGCAGAGCGTTAATAAAATTTAATTTACCAGACAACAGAAAAAAATAGTGCAAAAACAAAAATTTCATTATTTGATTGCATTTTTTCATTTGGCTACAAAAAAAGTTTTTTTGCGCCATTACAATTACAAAAGAACGCAATAATTAATTTTAAAACTCATTTTGTATAAATGGAATGCAATTTTTAATTATTTATTACTTAGATCTAGTTTTTGAAATTTTGGAGTTTAATATTAAATTAAAATGCTCGCAAAAATAATTAAAAAAGAGAGCCGTTTTGAACTTTAAGAACTACAAAATTGAATTGTAAAGTATTCACTAATTTGAGAGCCATATACAAATACATAAATAACTGCACTCAGCAGAATGTAAAATGTTCTAAAACTATGCTTCATAATCTCTTGCTAGTTATTTTAATATTTCCTTTTTCTATAAATAAACGTGCATGAGTGCATATTTTTACCAGCGAACACCGTGAATATACGACTTGACACTTTCACTACTCATAATATATCATTTTAACGTATAGAACATCCTGGACTGGACAGTGGACATGGAATCTTTTGAATGTGCGAATCATAAGCTTAAAAAAGTGCATTTATGTTAATTGCATTATGAATGCAACAAAGCAATGTCCAAACACACTGTAATGAAACTTCTACGTGCAATTTTAAATATGCTTTTAAACATCATACAATAGGTTTTTTGTGGGTTGTGGGACGGAAATTCCAAATATGCGTTCCGTATGAATGGCAGCACGCGTACGTAGAATGCATACATGCATATTACGATAAAATGCTCCGGAAATTAAAATATAGCAGAACTATTTAATGAAATTGCTGATGAATATAAAAATTAATTTGTCCAGAGAGCAGAGAGAACGTCAATTTAAAGCTCTGAAAAATGCAGTTAATTTAAATGTTTGCAACTTACGAGTATATTAATAAAACTGATATGCAAGTCGACATAATAAGTTTTTAATGCATATTGCAAACTGCAATAAGAGTGGATAATGAGAAACTTTTTTAATGTGCATGTTTTGTCCGGTATGAGTTGCAGAGTAAAATGTATTTTATACAAGCCATGCATGTGTATGTATTATAAATTATAACATATTTTTTAACAAGAGGGCAGAGGCCCCTTTTTACAAAAAAACAAGCTGATGATGGAAAAATCGACGGAAACAATTTAGACAATTAAGTGAGGGTACCAAAATACCAATTTTATTGGTATTGTGTATTTTTAATTTTGTTAATTTATTTAAAGCATTAATAAAGCGATTGCGCAGTGTGGTGCCATAATGTCCAAATAGCAACATAGGCGTATCCAGAAAATGTTCTGGGGAGACTTTTTGTCACGATAGTGTTTGACTTTATTTTTTAGGGATTTTAAATTCTGTTTTTAGGAAATTCTGTTCTAGAATCTAAAAAAAACTGCACACTGGAATTTTTTTTTTACATTTTTTAGGTACTTAACTCAAAAAAAAAACAAAAATCTAAACTTCCTTATTAGGCAACCAACCTGAACAACAGCAAGTCCTGAATGTTTTGCCAAATAGGACATTCTTCAGCTCTATTCCTCTTGTGGCTGAATAATTCTCATTCCCGAGACAAAATATAAATTATGTAAGAATCAGAATAAATTAAATTAATATATATAAAATAAAAAATTGAATACATTGTTTATGTAATATTTCTAATTGATAAAATGATAAAATGATGAAATGCCAGTGATGCCGACGATAGTGACGAAGACGGTAAACGTTGGGGACAACAAATAAATTCTGTTTGTGGAGCAATGATATCATGGATCTTGGAATGATAATCTGTTAATTTTTTTTTTTTTTTTATTTTCTATTTACACCAACATATAATATTGTAAGCATTGAAAAACTCCGGTAAAATATTGTAAATTGTATATAAGGCTGACGGACTTGGTGCTTTTATATTAAATAAATGAATGAATGAATGAATTTCGTAATATGTGATGTCGGTTAAGTGTATAGTCGGCCAATCCTGCACGGTCGCTAATTTGGAAATCTCGTCAAAACCAACTGTAGGACCTAGTGATTTTTATGAGGCACTTTATAAAGAAGGTGGATTTATAATTCACGTGAATTCCGGGCGTTTGAGGCTGAGCTGGACGGGTTCCATCCGACTCCGCTGCCGTAGTCAATATTATTCATGTGAATTTTTTTTATTACAAATTAAAAACGCAGCTATTTTAAGTACTCGATAATATAAATTTTTATATTTTATAAAAAAAAAATATTTT
>JAAAKO020020272.1:0-15212 GCA_010015015.2 Bolitophila cinerea | reverse complement strand
TTACTACTTAATTAACATGGCATTTTATCATTTAAATAACATTCATCCGTTAGAGGAAAACGGCAAAAACCTCTAAGTCTTCTTCAGCATGTCCGTACTCATTATTTTTATTACAATTAAAACCTAGCTGAAAGCACTCCCGAAATATAATCATGCTTTAGAGAGTTTAGAATGTGGCAATACCCCAAATGTGTTCCTTCTTTAATAAAGTTTACTGGGCTCTCTTCAATTTCACTTTACTCTGTTCCAATTTCAATTTTCAAAGTTGCAACCGGATTTTTCTCTTCATTTTCGCATTTTAATATGTTTATTGCGCGCAAAGAGCAAGCATTACATTTACAAAAATTTAAAAGTGCAATAACTAGAAATTGAATGCTTTTTATGTTATTTTCTATATATTCATGTTGTGAAACGAATTCTGCTGGTGAAAATAGTTAATATATGTATTCGTAAACATGTTACGGGCACTGGAGATCACGAACTTTAAGTCCTTCGGTGGCAAAACCATTTTACAGCATCTAGATCGTTTTAACGCTATTGTTGGTCCTAATGACATTGGTAAACATTGCAACGTTCTTATAAATAATATACTATTATATTTTATTAGTATCCAGAAGGAATCAACTATCAGAAGACCTTAAAATTGTATACATTAGGGATGCATAAGAAAGATATCGGATGTTTAGGAATATAAAAAATTGATTATAATTTATCAGTATCACAATTATTTGCAGGTAAATCGCATTTTCTGGATGCCATCTGTTTCGGACTCGGCGGAGCACCCCATCTGCTTAAGGTCAAATCGTTGCCAGACATCGTATACAAAGGGGCAATCGCCAGTTCGGTTGCGCTCACAATAATCTCGCCAGATTCAAATCAAACGACAATTTTTCGGCGTACTCTAAAAAACGGAGGCCAAGATGAGTATCGCGTTGACGAACGAGTTAGTGTGATGGTTTAACAATTAGTTCCGCGAATCAATAAACTCGTGTTCATTTCAGATTCTCGACAGCGAAGCCTACCTGCAGCAGCTCAACGAATGCGACCTTGACATCCGCACACAGTCATTGTTCCTGGCCCAGGAGTCCTTCGAGCGCGTGCTCAACATTAGTCCAATGGCGCTGGCCAAACTGTTCGAAGAAGTCTCACGATCGGATCGCTTTGCCGAAGAGTACCGTTGCCAAAAGCTCGAACTCGATCACCTGCAGGAGCTTTGCAAGCCACTTCCGTTGGCGGTGAGCAAATTGAAAAGGCAACAAAAGAAAATCAATACCAACTACAATAGGTATAAAGCAATTGAGGAGACATACGTAAGTCAATCCGATGGGCAGCCCTGCTTACAGATCATTTTTTTTTAATAATTCAAGATTCTATGTACTTATTCAGAAAGAGAAGATCGTTTTCTACAATCTATTCTTGTTGTACGCTTACGATGCAGAAGTGAAGAAAAGCACAACGTCGCAGCTCGATGCGTCCAGACAAATCGAAGAAAATCAAAAACACGTTCGCACCACAAACATTGAGATCAAGCGAATTAAACAACGCAATACAGAGGAAAAAATAAAGCGTTTATCGTCGGATATTATCAGTGCTGAGGTGATTTTTAGTATTTAAATGATTATTTATAGTTAGTTTTTTGCTTTTCGCTATAGACTGGCTCAAGTCATCCGGAAATCGTTGAGTTGTTTTCTGAAGACGTACAACTGTACTTAGATAACGCTTTGGAAAGCGCCCACGCATCAGCACTTAAAATTCAACGTTGTTCCGCACAGGCAACTGCCAAAGATTTGGCAATCAATAATCTGCCTGCGTCGACCGTTGTTGCGTTCCAGAATGCACAGGTTGACTTTGAAGCAGCTAAAAAACATTCAAAGATGCAACGACTTAATCGAAAACTGCAGTCAAACGCACGCTTCGCACAGATCCAAAGCGAACGGGTGGATGACATAAAATGGTTCTACGGGCAAATGGAGGCATCAATTCCGGATCGTGAATCAGTGACAAAACAAAGCGCACCGTTAAATCAAACTATGGCAATGCTTAACAAAAGGATTGCAGAGACGGAATGTTCTTCAGCTGGAATAGACGATGAATTTGAAGCTGCTAACAAAACAGTTAGCAAAGTGTTCGATAATTTCGGTGTTGCCTACGCCAAACGATGTGCCATTCTCTGCAAAGCTCAATTCGAGGAAACGGTCAGAATGATCGAGGAGGCTGTTCCAAGTGTAGGTTAACGTACAATCTATTTAATTCAGATTCTGATAGACTGTTTTTATACAGGCGGCTGTTTTAGCCGATATGTACCGATCTAGAAGTGAGAAACAGAAGCAAGCCATCGAAATGGCACTGCTAAAGTACAGATATGTAATCCTAGTGGAGAATTTAACGGATGCAACGCTGTGCGACGAGGTATTTTGAAGCACAGTCAATGACATTCATTCTAAACATAAATACTTTCATTTTTAGCTTCTGAACAAACATAATATAACCAATGTCAAGATCTTGATCATCGAGCAAATTGAAGAATTACAGTAAGTCAGTTATATATATATATATATGAATTTATTTAATTCACCACTCGCCGACAGATATTTACAGGAGATCGCGGGCACAAGACAATTGTTTGATATGATTCAATTTGACAACATAACATTGGCAGAAGTTCTGACCACGCTTTTCGCCGCAGATCGGGTGTACTATTGTGAATCAACGGCAGAGGCCCAGCGCATTGCTTGCGACCAATTTCGGCCGCAGAAGAAGAACGTAAGCGTTTTTCAAATGCACACGCTATTTGCATGTCTTGTAACATATGTCTGCGTAGGTCGTCTCAGCGGATGGAACGTTCTTCTGCAAAGTTAACGGTGTTCCGGGTGCCATGTGCGTTGTGTTCGGACAGTACCAGCACGGCCGACAGGATTTTACGAAATTGCTTCAGCTTGAATTGGACGCACTGACAAATTTGATGCGCACTAGGAAGATGAAGCGGACGTTGGAGGATTTGCAGGTAATTTCTATACTCAATACGCTGATTTCGTTTTATATGATTTATATTTTAGTTTGTCAATTCAGAAAAGTTGAAGTTGGAAGAAGCAATTCAACAAAAACTCGAACAACTCGACGAAGAGCGTAGATTGTGTCGGGCTGAAGCAGACCAGAACATCTCCGATTTGCAAGTATTGCATATAATTTACAGCTCATCGTATACATTTATAGTACGAAGGCAAATTTCAGACGATGAATGTTGACGTTGCATTGGAATTGCGTAAACATCGCGCAGAGGCTGATCTGCACTCGAGGGATCTGTCTAGTTTTGAGCGCACGACATTCGGCAAAATCACTTCTACACTGGGCATGAGCAGTTTAGCTGAGTGCCAGGAGGCAGTTGTCATGTCTAACCTGACGCCAGGCGAACAATTGAACTTTCGCACCGAGCGTGATCGTATCGGGCAGTTGCGTTTGCAGCACGTTCGGGAAACGGCAACAAAACGTAATGTCGTTGGTTTAATTTGAATTCCAAAGTAATTTGATTGTATATCTACAGTTGTCGAGGCTCAGAAGCAGTGTGGCTTTGATGCGGAGTCACTACGTATTCGGCAACGTCACTTGGATGCTCAGCAGAAACGCCGCAAGTCATCCGAGCTGATGGTAAAGATGAATCATGATCTAATCGAAGAACAGAAGGAACTAGAGAAGGTACAAATAAACGCTCTTTTTGAAACATTAAAGTTATAACTTAATTTAATGTATTCGAAGATGAGAAACCGATTGGACGGAATGAAAGAATCGATTGCAAGTCTTAAGGAACTGATAGCGGAGAAAACGAAAAACAAAGAAGAGAAAATGGCAATGATTAAGGATATTTTGGTTGAAGTTAATGTGAGTAATCGTATTTTGAATTAAGATTATTAGTTTTATTTATGTTGTCGTTGATTTTTATGATTTGTGTTTGAAAACGAAACCGAAGCCGAATAATGATTGAGGGGAACGGGAGGTGGACTTTTGAGGCAAAGACAAATGCGGCACACGGCTATTTTTCCAATTGCGGCACAGTATATTTGCGGCACAGGACAAATGCGGCCAATGAGAAAATGACAAATGTGGCACATGACAAATGAGGCACGGACAAATGGGGCAGGGCTATTTTGCCAGGTGCGGCTCATTGTATTCGCGTTATAGGACAAATGCGGCACATGATAAATTCGGCACAGACAAATGCGGCTTTTTAGTTCATGTACATCGAATTTAAATTACTATATAAAAACAACTAACAAATGCGGCACTATTTTATATAGTAATCAAAATACGATGTTCATAAAATAAAAAGCCGCATTTTTTCTGACAATGTGCCGCATTTGTCATGTGCCTTATTTTCTAAATGGCCTCGCCTCAGTTGTCATTTGCCTGAAATAAAAGTGTCGCAAATGTCTAAAATGTTCGCCTCATTTGTCATGTGCCGCGCATCTGTCTTAGACTTAGTCTGTTATGCCTGACTTTATTCTTTATTCTTCTAGTATCTACAAAATCGTGGTTAGATTTTTAAGATTTCTGTAGAAATAAAGATTATTTTAAATTTGTTGTCTCTTAAGAATGACAAAATAATACCATGTCTGTTCTTCGTGCAAAAGTCTCTAAATCTGGACGTTTTCTAGGATATTTTAGTATTGAGGTGTTAATGAAGATTTTTCATCGATAGCTTGATGGGATACTAAGCAGTCTTAAAATTCAAAAACTCGTTTTCATTTGCAGGAAAAGAAGATCGATATTCCAATTTTGTCCGGAAGCCTGGCAGACATTACCGATGACGTGGACAGTATTGAACGGCAAGTGGCACTCAATTCAAGAAATTTATCGCAATAATTATCCTCCGTATCTTTGATTGTAGCATCGAAATAGACTTTTCTCAAATATCAACGGATTTGCGGAACCTCACCATTGCCGAGGTGTACACGCACGAAAAACAACTCAGACAAGAGCTGGAGCACCTGAACGAGTCGCAGGTCCAGCTACAACCTGAGCAATTTACGGTAGTTATCTATATTTTACCTTTTTCAATTTTAATATCCTAAAAATTCCAACAATTTTGATCACACATAGTCAATGGATCAAATTAGGGCAGAAATTACGGAGAAAACCCACCGACTCAACGATACCGTTCAGCGAGTAAACGTGGCAATGCAGACGTTTAACAAATTACATCTGCAACGCACCGAAGCGTTCAACACATGTCTGGAGCACGTCCGGGCAGCACTTCCGAATTTCTACGCAATGCTTTACGACTGTGCCAGAGATGATTCACAAGACTTTCTGCACGCGTCCACGGATGCTTTCCAGAACGGTGTGCTGTACGAGTTCATTGCACCGGGAACAGTGTACGCCGAGATGCTAGACACCGCTGGTGTTGACCGTAAGTTTGCAGCCGTTGCACTGCTGTTTGCCCTGCACTCGTACGCCATGTCCGCGTTTGTGGTGCTCGATCGTCCCGATCGCGGTCTGGACCTGGAGCACACCGAGAAATTGGTCCAATTTCTGGTCGAGTACAGTCGGAATGTGCAGTTGTTTGTGTTATCCGAGCGCGAGCGATTCTATGCCGGTGCCGATGTTATGCTTGGCATTGAAATGGACGAGGTATTTTGAGTTTTAAATTTCTTTTTACAATTTGTATGGAACCATCGTTTTTATTTGTTGTTGGCAGGAAAACCAGAACTCCATCATAAGCTACATTAAAGCAGACTCTATTCGCAACTTGAGCTTTTAATCTATTTACCTATATATTTACATTTTTATATGTATGTCTTTTTATTTAACAGAGATTTATTATTATATTTTTATACCAATTTTTAAGTAAACACTGCAGAAAACCTAAAAACGCGTGTTACCCTTGAACTACTTTCGTGTTAGACACACTCCGGACGCAGAAGTCTTTGCGATAAGCTTTTTAGTTAAACAAAACACAAATTTGACTGTCTTTATTATTATAACGAATACTTAAACAAACAAAATGTGCGCTTGTATAATATTAAAAACAATCTGGGACTTGTGGTTTGTGGTCATTGAGTTGATTTTGAGATTTTGCGCGTTTACACAAATGCCGGTGCGTTTAAGTTATTATCTCGCGAATTAAAATCATCCAATGCGCGATAAGATACGCGCTCTTTGCAAACAGAGCACACATTCCGGCAAAGCTATATAATAGTGGAGCGTTTAGGAGATAGATTAGAAGATCTTCCAGAGTATAGCTTTCAGTGGCTTAGTAAAACTACCAACGAAATGTTTTTGCGATATTTGGTAAGGTGGAAATCCATTTTGACGTGTTTTTTTTGTAACGAAAGTGTTTTTAAATTCCACAGTTTCCAATGATTGCCGCGGTGGCTGTTCTCGTGCCGGACGCAGCGCAAGCAGCATGTAATCAGTGTGGAACACTGTCGGCGGCAGCCTGTCTCAGTGAAACCACGTTTTCACCGTGTAATAATAGTATGTATTCTGTTAAAAAATATCTGATAGTAAGGACACTTTATAATTATATGGCATTTTCTAGACATCGCTTCAACAACCATCCTTACATGCCCAGACGGATTTGTGTGCACAAACACAGCGAACGTGTGTGTTTCTTCTACGGCCACGCCTGCCCCAACGACTGACTGTCTGTGTGGCGCATGTGATCCGACCTCTAGATTTGCATGCCTCACCAGCACCACTTATGCGTACTGTTTCGGTGAGGACACTCCCACGATAACCGCTACAGCCACCTGTCCAACGGGTCAATTCTGCAATCTAGCCAGTACAGGAACGGACATCTGCACCAGCACTGCAACAGTACAAACAACACAACATTACGGATTTTCTTTTGATAATTTATTATTTTACCCATTTCCTTTAAAGTTGTCCACATGTCCGATTCCTGCGACACCCCCTACTGCAACTGTGGCGCCCACCACAACCACAACAGCAGCACCCTTGAATCCGGTGGCCGCTGCCATTTGTACCGCCAATGGTAATGCAACCGGCAGATTTGCAAACACGAACGATGCTACATGCAAAACGTAAGAAAATTAATACTAATGATTTTATAAGTTTTTAATTATATTTTTTGTTATTACTTTGTTCGAAGTTACGCAAACTGCGTTCTCAGCGGAGGCTCCATCAAGTCGCAGCTGTATACGTGCACCGGTACTACGGCATTTAATCGGGCAGTGAATATGTGTGTAGTGGCCACAACATTTACTTGCCCGGCGGCAGTCACGATTACAACGGGTTAGAATTAGTTCGTCAATAAAATGTAATTTATATATATCACTTAAGATATAGATGTTTTATTGATTGATTAGTCTAATTAGATTAGGATTAGGATTTTTTTAAAGTTCAATTTTCATTCTTAATTCTTGTTTGGATCACGATCTCGGATAATTTTCGAGGACGGTTGAAGGATTGGATTAGATTTAAAAGAATTAGAATGGGGATTTAAATTTTACCCCGCGGACTTTGGTCCCATATTCAATTCTGAAATGTGTATATTCTTTTGTACAAGGGACTTTCCTGCAACGGAATTTCATGCTTATTTATCCATGGAAACCATTGAAAAGAATAAAACGTAAGAAATCTCCGGCCTCCGGGCCGTGCTAGAAAAACTCAGTGCCAAAAATGGATTATTGCGTTTCTTAGAAACGGTCACAATCCGGGAGTCTACTAATTTTCTTAGTGAACTCTGCGATCTACCCAAGAAGGAGGCGGTGGAATTCATCACGGGAAATCTGGTGTAAGTAAAACGCTCTGCATCTTATAGTGCCGATTTGATATACGTCTCACTGGGCCTCTTTAAAAATAGCTTCGATATATATCGCACCCGCATAGTCCTGGAGGTTTATGAGTTGGAAGCTTTTCATCAGATCTCTAATTCAGGACTTTCAGAGTGAAATAAAGATTGCGATGGCGGGTTCAGCGGTCCTGTAAAAGATATTTTCCTACCGGTCTTATCCATATAACATCTAGTTATTTGGAAAATATTTAAACAGGTGTGGTTTTTTTCCTTAATCACTCCCACAATAATTTAAAAAGATGTTTTTTAAACTTTAAATCCCTTTATTTCCCATTTTTTTAAAAACAATATTTTTTAAAAAGGATACCGTTCAATATATCCATAAAAAAGCTAAATTTGGCCCTAATAATTTAAAAAGATTGGTTATTGTTCCTGGCGTCACATTTTAAAGAGTTGGCAACCCTATCAGTGGGATTAATTATTTCAAAAGCATTGATCATTAACTTTAAAAAAGATTGTTTGTTTTTTTAATTAATGCTAGATAAAAATAAATTCGAATTCACAAAAAAATCTTGAGATCGGGATTTTCCGACTTTGATAAATATCTCCGCATTCGGAAAAAAGAAAATGCCAAGAATTTCTCGAGAATTCCTTTCGGGAAATCTACGAGCCACCACTTTTTATTTATGTGTTTATATGTATATATATTGTATCTTTCAAGGATGTACACATAACCTAATAATATAATTACACTTGTTTGACAGATCGGTGTACAAACCCCTTCACAAAAACAGTGAGCATGAAGAATCCCTAGGAACCTTTTATGTCTTTCTGAACGAGTGAAAAGGGGGTCCATTTTTTGGTGATTGTCCAGTTTAGGCTTTAGTGCCTGAAGATATTATTCCCCTCCCCTCTAATAAGTAGGTCGTTCCAACCACCGAATAACATAATGTTATGTCTGGAAAATGAATTCTTAGGGGTAGGATGAATTTGTTCAAAGATTTGGTAAAAAACAATTAATATTTCGGAGCGTTCCGGGAAGTGTGGTGTAAGTGTGTTTGGTATTTAAAATATATATAATATAAAAGGGGGCAATTTTGGAGATATTAAAAAATGTCATATTTCATCAAATTTTCTCTAGGGGGAGGAGGGAAAGAGGGGGTGGGGAATAATGGGAAAAACTCCCTTTTTAGGGCAGTGTAAGCTGAATATTGTTATATGCCATTTAAACCTTAGTTCGTGGTCGGCTGACTCATACGAAATTGAACAAAATCAAACATATGTATGTTATAGGGATCCTTCATGCTCACTAGAGGCGCTGTTTTCGTGAAGGGTTTGGCACCGATCTGTCAGTGTAACTATAAGGTTATGTGTACATGTTGATGGAAAAGTTAAAACCATATACACTTTAATATATAGACACGAAATGGACCCGTTTTTCTATGTACGGAATAAATAAATAAAATACTGCTTCGGATTGATGAGACATTCATATTACAAGTCCATATATAGAAAAACTGGTCCATATATCGTGTCTATATATATAAAAGTCTGTGGCATTACGAAAGAAAATCACAAATGATAAAAAAAGTATGGCGGACCGAAGAATTTTACTACTAGACCGGAGAACCGGAGATTACCTCGAATCCAGGCGAGCCCCGGAGAGGTGGTAATCCTAATATAAACCAGAAAATGTTATTATCATTATCATAGACACGAAATGAACCAGTTTTTTCATGTACGGACTTGTAATGAATATTTTAGTTACTTTCGTCGTCAACAGATGGCTTTTTTACGCGCACATTCAAATAATATTTAAATATAAAAAAGCTTGTAAAATAGTAAAAATTATTATACAAACTAAAAATGGTGTCTACCTAATACATTTTAACGAATATCTGCGATTTTATCGTCTTCAAACAATTAAAATACGTGTTATAACAATGTCTCAAAACTGGTCTAAAAACTAGGCACGTCTAAGTTGATTTCCTATTTTCATAAAGATGTTCATTACAAAAACAGAACCTAACTTCTCTCTAGAATATTATTGCTCTTAGAAGTCGACTGCCTATTTTCATATAGATTTTCATTACAAAAACATAACCTATAACTTCTTATTAGTATTATTGCTCTTAAGTACGCACCAACACATATTTATTTTTATGTTTGTTAATACTTTTCCCAGGACAAGAAGGTAAGACTTATTTTTTAGGTTATTAAATTACCAATTTTAGAAATTATTATTGAATTAATAACATATCGTTTCTTCATTTGCAGTTATTACTCTTCAAAGTCAATTTTTGAATAATTTTTTGTACAATTTTTATTAAAATTGCTTTTTTTCAAAATTATATATTAGATAAAATATATTATTATTATTATTTTGATGCTCTATAATGTCACCTATAATTTGACTACAGAAAGCTCGACAGAAAGTGTTAATCTAAACTTTATCGTTTTCGAGATATTAGTGATTTTTCTCTAGAAAATGGACTATGTTTTTTTTCATTTATTAATAGTTTTCTATATTTAAGTACTAATAAACAATGTATTATCTAAAAAACAGTAAAGTCTAGTAAAAACCGAACCGAAGCTTCGACCTTATAACCGTAACGGAACGACTAAAAATATCTATATGGGTATCATAGTTCCTGTTTTGTAAAACTTACCAATTTTTAGGTTATATTGTAGGCCGATGAACCAAAAATACATTTAAAAAAATTGGAAATTTACCAGTATTTATAAAAAACAATAACATTTTAGCAGGAGTCCAAAAATGTAAGCACCAATATCTTCAACGTCGAAAATCTCTCCAAAAACCAAAAGAACACTTCTGTTTTTTTTGTTTATCATTTTATTTTATTAATTCACAAACATAAAAAAACACACACATGATTTCGCCATCGCGTATACATTCAAACAAAGAAGTATGCTCTCAAAATAAATATAATATATATATCTATAAATATATATACACACGAGACGCGAGTGTATATATATATACATATAAATTATATATTTAGTGTTCGTATATATATATATATCAACTAAACAACTACATTATACAGATAGAGATAATAATTAAAAAATATTAAATTACGTACAAATACAAATCGTGTGTTTGCCTAACATAAACTACTAAAAACTACAAACGAAAAATAAATACAATTAAAATGTGTGCATGAAACCGATATGCGAATTTGCCACAGTGGTTACAAATACAAAAAAACAACAACAATGTGTTTTCCTTTAAAATAATATAGTAAAATACAGTGAGCTTGGAGCAACCGAGGGGGCAGGGGGCCGGGGGCGATTGCGAAGTGATGAATGAATTGAACACGAAAAGCTACAATCTCCCCGCACGTTCCCGCCATTAAATGTTCGCTCGCGCTCGAGCGTGTAATTGTTTATCATTTATAATAGTGTTGATATAATAATAAGAAAACATAAATATATTAAACATTAAAAGTGTGTATAACTATATGAACAATACAAAATGTGTAGAGGGGGGAGGGGGCAAGCGCGCAGGGCGTGTGCCCACCACCTATCAATCCAATCGGACGTACAATAAAACCAAATACGAGTACTTAGTGTGCAAAGACTTTTCGTCGTTACACACAGAGGATAAAAAGAACAATAACAACAACAACAACATCGATACAACAAAACCAAATTAAAATTTTAAAAAACATAACAAGAGACAAAACTATGCAGATATTTGTTTGTACGTATGTGTGTGTGTGTGTGTGTGCGATTCGAAAAATACATCTTGAATGATTTGTGTTAATTCAATTTTACTATAAACTTTTGATTTTATTCTGTTTGATTTAAGTATGTTTGTGTGTATGCGTGATAGTGAGACAGATATAGAGAGAGTCGCGTTGATGATTATTTTAATTAATATTATTATTATTATTATTATTACTATTATATTGTTGAAGTGATATTATGTGATTTGATTGTATTATATTGTATTATATAATAGAAATGAATATTATTGAATATAGTTTTTTTTTTTGTAAAATTAAATGTGCTAAAAATAATGCAACAAAAGTTTCAAGTATATTTCATTAAAATGTGCCCTTCCTTGCGCACATCGTCTGCTAACTACTAGGTTTTTGAGGAGCGAATCCTTCTCGAAAAAATCGACACAACATCTATTTTTTTTTAATATAATATCGTTGCTTGTAAAATCATGTATGAAATATATAAATATATATATGTATGTATGTATGTATAGAGATTTATGTGTGTATATTTTAAGAATTTATTATATATTATATATAGTATGCGTGTGTATGTGTGTTTGTGTGTTTGTGTGCTGTGTGTCTGTGTGTATGGGGAAGGTGGTCTGTGTTTTGTGTGCTTTTTAAGTTGTATGCTGAATGCTGATATCAGTCCTTCCCGAGGGCCCCAGCAGACGAATCCTGTGAGTATGAAACGTCCAAGAGCCTGGGAAATCGTAGACGTTGCACATCTCGATAAAATGCATTTTAAATGATTCTCAAATCAATGTGTTCTTTGTGGGGGGCAGTCAAAATTCAATATCTTCAAAATAATGTAGGCTTGGCCCGATTGGCCAGATTGTGATCGATTTCTCGTTTTTGTGTATGGGTGTGTGTGTGTATTTTGTGTAAATCTGACTCGAAAACAATTTCAATTTTCCTTTTTTTTTGATTAATACTATTTACAAAAATATAACATATGGTTTTGTCAGGAAAACTCGTGTGTGTGTGTTTGTGTGGTTAGGCTTGTGTAGTGTTTGTGTGTATGTTTTTTTTTTAGGAAAAAGACTATTTTTTCATGTAGTTTTATATTAAAATTACGAATTAAAAATAGGTGTGTGTTTGTGTGGAGGGGTCTGTGTGTATATGTGTAATTATTGTTATTCATAGTTCACGCTAGCGCCCCGTTTATTTGCTGAGCTTACTAATAACTCTGATTAATGCGCCGTTCTCGTCCTTCAATCGTTGATTTTCGGTTTTCAGAGCTTCCATATGCTGCAAATAGAAAGTGGTTTTTAGTAAAAATAATCTCAGAGCTCATTGAAAAATGTAAACAAATTAAAAAAAGGGTAAACATAATGCTAGGATTAAACATAGTCGATTGTGCGGCAACGGGTGATTGTGATTCGGCATTTTACGCCAAGATCCGACGACAATCCGGCATCCGTGCGAACAATACGACATCAACAACAATCAGAAAATAAAACTACCACAGAAGAAGGTATATGTATATATATATATGCAAACACAATAACATCGCTAAACTCGATTAGTTTGTTGGGTTAGTGGGTAGCAATCCAGGCACTAAGTGGGACGATCAAATTAGGCGTTTTAGAATTTCCAAATTTCCGAATCTCTGCGTAATCGCTGTAAATTTATATAGAATCAATCTTGAAATCATCCAGATTAGGCCCTTAGTTTTTCTTGTACACAAAGAGCAAACACGATTAAGGTAAGAAATCATCATAACAATAACAACATTTAGTTACAACATCAAAAGAACTAATATCAAATGCACAAACTAAAATGATTACACACATTCGGCGTTTTTGATGGAATTGGTTTTTTGTGTTTTGTGTGATTATGTGTGTGTACGTAGGTGTGAAATTTATGTGTGTGTGTGTGAGTAGATTGCAGATTATTATTTATGATCATGACAGTTATTTAAAATCTTAAGTACAACAACAACAACATCAACAAAGTATTAATAATTCCAAAGTAACACATTCACTCTAAATAGAACGCATCATACCGCGCGCAAAGCCACCGACCGCTTTCTCTCTTTCCTAACGTATTTCTTTGTGTGTGTGTGTGTATTCTAAGTAATCTCCCGCACACCGTGTGTCTGTAAATTGCACTCCACACAGACACGCAACGCTCCACCGCAAGAAAAACACCCACAAATGATGAGATTTGCAATCAAAAGTCCAAGCAAATCCAATGTCGATTCGTATGGCTTATTAGAGAGTCCTGTGGTAACGTGTGGATGGAGCGGGTCTATGGCTGGTGGGTGTCTGCTTGTGGCACGTGCGTGAGAGTGTGTGTGTATGTAGGTTGTGTGTGTGTATGTGTGTGTGTGTGTGAAAGAGTTTTTTGTGGGTGCGACGAGTGCTTGAATCGGTCTACGGCTTGTTGTGAAGCAGCTGATTCTGAGCGGATGTCGTTAGCTTGGACACGACGCGAGTCAGAGCCCGGTTCTCAGCGCGAAGCCGCTCGTTCTCAGTTTTGTACTTTTGAAGGAGCTATGAAAGTTTTGGAAAGAAAGAGAAAAAAATCACAGATTTTAGACAAAGATTTTGGTGTGAAATGTGTGTGTGTGTGAGTATTTTGTGTGTTGTTTGCCAGGTGGGATACCATGAATTAATATGATATTAAAGAAATCCAAATAAATGAAATGAGATGTATACGTTTTTGTGTTTATGTGTCTGTGCGAGTGTGTGTGAGTGTGTGTGTGTGATAAGATCAGTCTGTGTTGTTGATATCGAAAGAAAAAACAAAACAAAATATCCAGGAGTTGTTGTGGAGCGGTGGTACTTGTTGGTGGTGGTGAGTGAGTTTTGTTACGGAACACACGGACATATTTCTGGTTCCTCATTAGTATAATCTACTACAGACTTTTTTTTTTAGTGTAAATCATCATCATCATCATAATCAAACGTGACGCCCCGCCACTGAGAGAGACATCCGAGGGATTCAAACAAAAAAAATCCAAAACATTTTGTACCTCGGACACTCTCCCGGTGCGTGCACACTCACTAACTACTACAAACATAGAAATACGTCATGTGTGTGTGTGTGTGATGGGGGTGGGGTGTGTGTGTTTTTATGCTTGTCATTTGGTGAAAGCAAAATTCAAAATACAAAAATTACAAAAATAAAAAAAAAACACAAGACTCGGAGGGAATGTATAGTTTTTGTGAAATTAAACGTGGTTCGGCCCAAAATGAATTCCAGACTGGGATTGGTAAATGACTGTTGTTTTCTGTTTATTTTGTTTTATTTTTTTTTGGCGGCATGGGTGTACCTCTGTCACGTCACAGAACAAAACGAACCGTCGTATTTACCTTCAATTCTTCTTCCATTTCGGATAGTTTCCGCTCCAGGGCGCGTCGCTCGCGTTTCTCGAGTTCAGACAGTGAGTTTTTAGTGGTCTGAAATGTAAAAGGCATTAGTTGGTAGTTAGTATTAAAATTGTGGAATTATGAGGGGTTTTAACGAAGAAAATATAAAGAATATACACTTTATTTTTTACGCATTCAGTTTTTTATAAATTGGAATTTAACTTAATGCCGTAGTTAAGGGTAAAATGAAGAGTAAAATCGTTTTTTTTGTTGATTTAAATGGAAGTCGACATGACTTGGCCGTACTGCAGTTACCTTCGTAACCGACTGTACCAAGTGTGGAGTTGACAGTTCTATTATTTACGTACCTTTGGTTATATACATATTATGATT
>JAAAKO020020261.1:0-15217 GCA_010015015.2 Bolitophila cinerea | reverse complement strand
AAACGTATTGCACATAGTATTCACTTTTAATTAGTCGCATTGAAACTACGACTATTGTATACAAAAAGCTCTATCAGATAAAATGACAAGGTCTGCGCGTACGCCCATAACCACCCATCTAGCCACGTCAATGTGGCGGCAGCACACGGTGGGTATCGCTCAGGTAATAGAAAGATCCGTTTAATGGGTTCTCATTTTAATGATGTTCTATTACACCCCGTGGATATATATGCGGCTCCTTTGTGAATATTATGTATTTATGCTATGTACAACGCATGTTATGTACACAACCTATACACGTTAGCGTTTTGGTAGTTGTGTTGTTGTTGTCCGCATAATATTATATATATACATTATACTATATAGATATACACACATACACGAATTTGCAATATTCACAATTAAGTGAGTACACAGACACAGATACACACACACACACACATACCAGAATGGAAAATTTTACTTGTACGAGTATCGAGGAAACTATAAGCAGTATTCAACGAAGCTTTTGTACAAGCTTAACGTTAACATAATTTTCCATGTACTTAGACGTGTGCACGGTACGCACACATACAAATGTACATTGTGTCTTCATTGTGTGTGTGTGTATGTATATAGAATATAGATATTGTATGCAAGCGCTTGAATGTATTGTATATATTCATATAATATTATAACGGAGAATCGCAAGCGTGTTTTTGTTTGAGTTACTGTACTTTGGCATCGCTCAAAGGTAAATGATGAAACACGATTGACAAATACAAAATACATACGTGTACAGTATATTATAAGAGTGTACACAGAGTTGTGTGTCTGTGTGTGTATGTGAGTCTGGGTGTATGTATGGGTTTTCTGGAAACTTCACTCTTTGAGAAGTTCGTAATGACATAATTTAGTATCATTATTTATTTTAACTTGTTAATTGTGTAATGGGTTTAGCGGGGTTTAGTCAGTCTTATACGTTTATATGGATTTTAAAGTAAGTATATGTAGAAATTAGAAGAGAGGTATTTAACATAATTTTATTGTAGTTAGGACTAAAAGTTTTCAGTTTTCAATTATTTAAAATGTAAGTGATAAGTTTCATAAGATGGACTTTATTGTTGATTGGAGAAAAAAAAATGTCTTTTTTTCATTTTTATTATGTGTTAAAGATTAAATATAAACTTTAAAGGAAAATCCGAAATTATTTAGCCATTTTTTAAGAAATTCAAGTCGTTCTCAGAATATGCTTCTAGGTTCTGCTTGTGGATGTAGGATTGGATATATACCGAGTCGCATGAAAACACATTTTTGTATAGATATGAGTTGCTGTTTACAATGTCCGCAGCAAACACGGACTGAATATTTAAGAATTTTGATTTTGACAAAGACATGATATCAATAACGAAAGAAATTGAAGGTACCATCTATATTTACCTAAATCAACACCTTAAGTCATGCCGATCAAGACGTTGACCTTCTGGCTGAAACATGCAACCGAAGGTTTGATTCCAATTTAATTTAACCTCTGTGTTTGCCATAGGGTTGCAAATTTTATAATTATTTATATCCTTTGAGTTTTTTTAGAGATTCGGGCTGTTTTTTTAAAACTGAAAAAATAACAGTAAAACTACAACTAACAGCAAGTTTAATCCTAAATAATAAATTATTAACTTATTTTGATTTTTCTAATATGGAAAACGTTGTGAACGAAACATATGGCGATGGCGTTTGCTTCTATTAAAATGAAAAAATATAAAGAAATTGTATCGTTTTGTTTTTTTTTTTTTTTTTTTAATTTATAATATTAAATACAATCGTTAACTCAGGATAAAGGGTAACCAAAACTAAGCGCTGAAAATATGATTTAAAGTGCCTAATAAGCCATAAAAACACTGTTTAAAGACCTTAAAATAATCTCTAAAAATACATTATAAACACATATTGTATACCAAAAAATCTTTAAAAAATATAATTTACATGTAATGTAATGTTTTGAAAAATATGTATTTGAGAGAATAATTTCAAATTTTTACATTATAAAATAGAATTTTAATAGAAATTTATTACTATTTTAAGTTTAATCTTAATCTTTTTTTCTCAATAAGTAACGAACATTTTATTAAATTATAAAAATTAAAAAATGCTTGATATTTGATCACGTTTTTATTGAATGAAAACTTCTTTCTACATCGACGGATGTAAATGGCGCTTATTTGGATTTTACCTCAAAGGTGGCATATTGTTAACAAAACATTCTTCTCCAGACAAAAACATTGTATTTGTCTTTTATATTTTAAGAGTCCGCTGTTCTTATGAAATTACTATTTTTTACTTTTTTCTGCTTGTTTTTCTATATAAAAAAGTATGCACTAAAAATGAGTATTTGTACTAAAATAAGCTAAAATATGTAAAAAAAAAAGCCAACAACTAGGTCTTAAATTGACTGAATTTGTATGAAACGTATTTCTGCCTTACTCATTTGGCGATACGGTTGCCAAACAATAAAAAGGTAGAGCTTCCCTCTGGTTGGCCTACTATTTTAACATCTCAATCATATATAATACATAATATTACATTATTCAGGAGTCTTATTTGACAAAAATGAAAGTATTAATAATTATTGAATACTGCAGACTGTTTTTTTGGCTTACATTATTTGCATATGGAATTGTAATTTTTAAAAGTCTGTATCTATTATAAAAATAAAGTTCCAAAGAATTAGAAAATATATGGATTAGAGAGGTATGAGCTATAGGACATTTTCTTCATCTGAGACTTCTTTCATTCAGTAATATTTCCTAAGCTAAAGTAAATGTTTATGCCGATTTAGAAAACAAAAAAAAATTGTATCCTTAAAGGGTTTAAAAACGTTATTAATATCTAAAAGTACATTATCAAATCTAAAGTATTTTAGAATTTAAAGTTTGTTTATGGAAGCGCCGCGCCCGATTGAAACCGCGTATAACGTAAAACTTTAAATGATATTTTATTGAAAGCAGCTTCAACGCTTCAACAAATGAACAGATTTACATAAATCTTTGCGTAATTAAAAGTAAATTAAATTTAAGAATCTTTTTTTTTCGTTTGACAAAGCAAACAAATTATGTTGTTATCTAGTTTCTTCAAAAACAAAACCGATAGGGATAAAATTAATAATATTTAATCCGTTTTTGTTTCAAATTAACTGGCGAAGCTGCGGAGCACCCCAGCCCAAAAAACACGCTTTTCTTTTGGAAAAAGAAATTAAATTCATATCAAAAAAAGATTCTTGAAGTTTATGATTTTTAATGTATTTCAACGGTAACCTACCCTTAATTTATAATTAGAATTTAAATGCATAACATATAAGCTGCGTTTTTTTATTTTTGAATGCATATTTAAATCCTAAATAATCGACTTTAAAAACATATAATCAGTACTACTTTTACTTTTATACTTTTATTTAATTTAATAAGTATAAAAGTAAAAGAAGTATTGATTATATATTAATTATTAATTAAATAAATTTAATAATTAATTGTTAAAATCACCTGGCACCCATTTGGTCTAAACGTAAACAATATATATAAAAATATAGTTTAAATCAATCATCATTAAATAAAAACATGCTGGTAAATATTATCTAAACATAAGACATTTTCTGAAAAATCAAAACTCAACCAAATCTAAACCACCACATAAATTTCTTGAAAAGTAATTTTTCTTTTATAAAATATATACATATATAACAAATGCGTATTTAGGGACTCACCTGTGGTTCAAATTTGTAGGCCGTTTCTATGCGTTTTGCGATTTACAGCGAAACACATTCCTGACGTAATCCATTAAAATCGATTCCGTTCTCCCTGATGGTTGTCCTGTTCCGTGGTTTTGTGCTGATTCTAGCTGCTGATGTGATTGCTGCTCGTTCAACAACTGGATAACTTGTATAAATTTTGATTGATTGGCACATGTTTTGCAGGTGTAACACTTGTGTTAAACACCTTCTAATCGAAACGAAGAATTATATAACGTACATAAATGGGCGCACATGTTCTTCGTTTTTGTTGTTGTTTTTTGTTTTTTGTTTTTGTTTTGGGGTGTTTGATCTCACTCGCGATTTAAGATTTTGATTGGTTATTTTTGTATATATTTAATATAGTAGATATAGAGTAGTGGGAGTATTCAAGTAACACTTATATAATGATGATTTTGTTGAGCTTTAAAAATCTGTGTGTTTACATATTTATATACTTTCTTGTGTAATATATACGTAAGTATAAAGAGGACGGTAATTTACACACGTTTTGTTGTTGTTTAAAATACTTTGCTTACATTTATATATATAATATATATGTATTTCACAACCACTAGAGAGAATAACTCAAAATATATATATACAACTTTATTTATATTTTTTTTATGTGTCAAATGCGTCGACACTCACACACTAAGTATTTAGTTTTTCCGGAAATTTCACTAAGTTGCAGGGATGTAGAAGAGCGTTGTAGCGATGAAGCGATAGTAAAACCCACTTATGTCTCTTTTTTAGAAAAAATATACTATATAATCTTTCAGTATATAGTTGTATTTTAAATTGCTCTAACTAAGCGCCGCGTGTGTTTGTGTGTGTGTGTGTGTGTGTGTGTGTGAAAGTATTAAATGTAGCGCTGTCAGTTGTAATTAGGCAGCAGCACTAGCACCAGAACTGTACACAAAGTGTCGCATTGCATTGCAAAATTATTCTGTATTTTGAGCATTTTATTGGTAACACGTTTTAGCACTATAAATATTTTAACTATTTACGTTAAAATTCTTACTCATTTTGTTTGCATGTTTGGGTGTGTGTGTGTGGGTAGGTATATACAGCAGTGGGTTTTCTGTTGTATTTGTTTTTGTTGCTTTTGTATACAGCAACATTAGTTTTGTTTATCCAAATACGCAATAGACATTTAAATATATGTATATATATACTGCGGTTGTAACGACTATTTACACATAAAGCAGCACATATTCAAGTCGATTATATTGCGCGTGTGTATGCATGATTTACAGCTCAATAGGTGTATTTGTATTTCTAGTTTTTGCACATATCAATTATCTTTATGCTCCGCAGGTTTCATTTGTTTTATTCACGTATATGTTTTCTTGGAATTGCTTGGATAGCGTATTTCATGTGATGTCTTCTGAAACAGAACAAAGAAAACCATTAATTTTGGAAATAACAATGAAAATTAAAAAATTAAAACAATATTTATAGGTTACAATGAATTTGTAGTGTATGGAATACTCAATTTTACCATGGCATCTATTCACTCAGCGAAACAAAATTATGAAATTTATAAATAATTCATTATTTTAATACTTGATTCTTATTATAAAGATAATTTAATTTCATAAATTTAATAAGAAAATTCATTGTAAAACATGAAAAAAAAAAACATTTATAAAAAAAATTAAAAATATTGCAATTCAATTTATTATTGTTATAAACTATTTAATAACGAAAAAAACTTTTTTTATGATAGTATAATATAATAATATTAATAAATAAAAATTATAATAATAATTATATATTTAAAGACAGAATAAAATAAAAAACTTTAATAAAAAATATATAGTATTGCTTGAAAATTTACTATAATATTTATATGATGAATATATACGTTCTTTTTGTCAAAAAAAACTTTGGTTGATAGGGAGACGAATAGGGGCGAGTACGTTATACACACGGGCCCTGATTTCCAATATAATGCTAAGTTTGCACAGTTATGTCAACCGTTGTCATTTACTAATGCAAACGTCAGCAAATTTGCGGCTGTTGAAACATGTGTTTCCCCCGAAAGAATATTTTACCTTCTTTCATGTGTCATTTCAATTGTAGACAAAGTTTGCAGCTTTTAGTAAGCCTTCATTTTTCCACTTTCGAAATTTAAATGGTACACTATTTTTGTGGATATTATCAATTTGCCAATTAACATTTGTTTTGCAAATGCTCCACAATACAACTAATGCTAAACAGCCTCTGACGACTACTAATTATTTTTTACTGGATAGCCATCGATAAATAATTAGAAATGCCGATCTATTTTTTTGTCAGAAATATATTTTACAAGATAGCTACATTTTTTTGAAACATTCCTGCTCTAGGCTAAAGGAATTGAGGATTATTCAGCCAGAAGAAAATTAGAGCAAAATAATGTCTTATTTGACAGAATATTTAGGCCACAATTACAAATTATGTTTTTCAAGATTCTGTTTTACAAAATTCTGTTTCACAAAAACGGATATGTTTGCAGATACAACATTTTTCTATTTCATACATTTAATATAATGTAATTAAGAAAAATATTCAAAAACGTTGAATTTTGTAAAAAACAGAATAAAAAAATAAATTGTACCGATCCCTCAAAATATCAGATTTAAAATCGCAATTACTATTCCTCCTAAAAATATTTCCTAGATCCTCCTAAATTATTTTAGATTCCACACTGCTTAGGATTAGGGTATGAATCCTCTCCCACAGCGTATAGCCTCCAAATTTTATCATTGACGACGCAATAATACAAATAAAAAGGCTATGAATTTAGCGTGTCCCAAATAATTCAATTTTGTGCACCTCATAATTTAATTTTGTGCTCCTAATAATTCAAAAACATGCTCCACAAAATTCAAAAATGTGCTCCATTAAATTCTAAAACGTGCTCCACATTATGTGCACCAATTAGTCTAGTCTTTTGCTTGTTTTTTACTATTATTTTGCTTACTTTTTGCTTCGCAAAAAACAAGCTTACTACTAGCAAAAAACAAGCAATTCACTACTTTCTTTCCATTTTCTGGAAAATTAATTTCTTCTAGCGCGCTGCCGCGCCACTACGTTTATTTCCATTCTCTGGTAAATTAAAGGCGTTTTTTTCCATTTGAATTGCCGCTCTTTTCTTAAATAGTGCGTTTATGCAAAGTGCGTTTAAAGATATAACAATGGTGTACTGGCGTAAAAACTCTATGTATCGTCAAAAAAATAACAAGTGGTGGTATATAGTGCAATTGCACTATATACCACCAGAAGTGGTGACATATAGACACTTTCCCGGTGTAACCATAACGCTATGCCCGATGACGCTATGTCCCGTTCCCACATTATTTTATTGTGGTTCACACATAATTTAATTGTGGTGGACACATTATTGTTTTCTAAATTATAAGGTGTACAAAATTGAATTTAGAGGAGCGCATATTTTTTTTAGGTGCACAATAATATATTGAGGTGCACACTTCTTTATGAAGAGCACAATTATTTATTGTGGTGCACAATATTTTTTTTAGGTGCACAATAATTTTTTGAGTGCAAACTTTTTTTATCTGGAGCACAATTATTTATTGTAGTGCACAGTTATTTTTTGAGGTGCACACATTTTTTAAGGAGGACGTTTTTTTTGTGAGGTGCAGAATTTTTTTTTTGGCGCACGATTAATTTTTTTCCAATTAAAATTAATCTATAGTCCAGGCAGCGGGAAGAAAAAAGCTTCTGCAAAGGGTTTTTTAGTTCTGTTTTTTTTTTAAATGTTATTTAGGCCTTAGATCTTGTTGAACAAGATTATGAGGTAATGGTTTGGATTTGATCCGCCATTATGGATTAAAGGTATGAATTCTATACGAATCGTTTCAATTTTGTCCTTAATATTTTGGAAAGAACGGCTGAGGTTTTTAAAGGTTTATAAAGGTTACTAGTATTTGCTTTGCAAAAAAACTAACACTATGCTAACACACATTATTTATAAAAAATCCATTCCGTGGTAAAAATAATTGTAAACATATTCATTTTAAGACGGAAATTACGAAAAGTTAGTTAAAAGTTATTACGAAATTCACTTTTTTCGGGAATTTCCTATATTAAGGGAAGAGGTTTTAAAAACCTATTAAAAATCCCAACTTTCCTTTCTTTTTCCCTTTGAATGGACAAATTTCCCACTGACTGAGCATTTTTTTAATATTCAGTATTTGAACTGATAGTCCTGCCATTATATTTAAAGATGAAGGATTAATAAATATTTTTATAAACTTTTTTCAAAATAAGAAAATTAGCCCATATACTCGTATACATCTAACATCTAAGTGTACAGATCACTTCAAATAAGTGCTCAACAGTAAGCTAACGGATAACACAAATGCTTATTTGACATGCACATGAAGATAATCGCGATTTTGAAGTGCTAGATGACGTAAATCAATAAATTAGAATGTAGATTTATCAGGCTTTTCAATATCCAACAAATAAGTCAAAAAAAATATTTATTTTTTTGTGCATTATTGGTGTGTTTTTTTAGTTTGTTGCATATTTTATAGGTTTTGATATTTTTCTATTAATTAGGGTTTTTTGTGGTTACAGCTTTGTTTTTTAAACACAAAATTTGTTTTTGTTTTAATTGTTTTGGACAAACTTTTTTCATAGTATTTTATGGCGCAGTGTTTTTTTAATTCGATTTATTATTTTGGAAAACTTTTTATTTTAAGCCTAATTTTTAAAGATTTTTAGTACGAATCGAATAGAAGAATCGTTGTCCCGTGCGGGAAACGCACAAGCACATTGCCAAATATGTTTTGATTATTATTGATTATTATTGTTATCCTTTTTATATTGTTGAAAATCATTAAATTTTATATGTTTTTTTGCAGTTAAGAAGGACATAAAAATCACTTTCCAAAAATTGGTACTTTCGTAGTGTTGCCTCGGTGTCTCCAATATTTCACATATCTCTTTTAAAATATTGTGGACAATGGTCATTCCGGCAGTGGCCTAAAATTCTAATTTGTTCAACGAGACGTCAACTTTATACAGGATGGAGGGGTTATATAATATTTAACTAATAATAATATTATTATACTTTTTACTTATCTCAATGTTATATCATATAAATGTTTATATGTGCAAAACATAATTAAACAATAAATTAGGTTATACAAGAAAAGATTTGTAACTAAATTACATATTTTATTTTATTAAATTTAAAAAGTGAATTATGTTATGAATTTATATACAATCGAGTTCGTATGTCATACATGGCATTATACCCCTAATCGAATTTACATAACTTCATGCCATTTATGTACTTTTTAAGTTTGTTAAATTTACAAAAAAAAAAACAATTTTGATGTAGATTAGACATAGATATTATACAGGGTGAGTCAGTTATTATCAGCCTTCAGCCTAACTTCACAGGCGTATCACTTGGTCATTTAAAAAAAAAATAGGCATATGCCTTTTTGTTGAAAAATGTTGTACTGAGATTAATATGTTTGGTTCGGATTTTCGCGTCAGTCATATAAATTAAAATACATATTTCTTGAATAAGGGCTTGTTTTTAACACTTGGCTTACATTAAACCTTTCAAAAATGTCCTTTAATTCATTTTGTTGAAACATATTATTTTATGACAGCCCTGCTGGCCATTCAATTTCAGTAAGGTCTTAGCAATACCTTTATAATATAATAATATTTATTTATTTAATAAAATCTGATTTAATTTTTTATTGTAATTGAACCTCGTACCTCACGCGAATAACCAAAAAAGGCTGATCAGTGATTATTGCTAATTCACTCTGTATACGAGAATATACATACATATATACTGTGCAAATAATGTTGACGCACCTAAAACTAAAGGTTATTATTATTACATATATATACATACATAATATAAAAATATATATATACATATTTATATACCATTAATATTTGTGTGTGTGTTCTGTGTTGTGACACAAATAATTAATACAGGTCTTATGATAATATACAAAAAAAAGAATAATATTTATAGATATAGGACAACAAGGTTTTTAACACAATTTAGTGTATGTTCATTTTATTTAATTACACCTGAAAATATCAATAAAATTTAATTTAAAAATTTAATTTAAACTATTTTTATAAAAATCAATAATGGTTGTGTTTTTAAAGAACTGAACATTTTGAATTACATATGATTAAATTTATTATAATTAGTTTAAAACGAGTTTTAAATTGTATCTAAGTCTTCAAGTATGTATAAAATTGTATTTTGAATTAGTTCGTTAAAAAAAATTGCACAAAAAACAACAATATTGTCACACAAAAAAATAATAAATGTCATAAATCTTTTCTGCTCCCAAACAACATACAAAATACAAAAGTTTTACCAACATAAATGAAAATGTACATAAATACATGCGCATATACAAAAATGCACCAATACAACTTTTTTTTGTATAATTTTTTTTAAACATTTTTTTTTGGTTACAAAATTTTATAACTTGTAACAACAATTATTTTGTAACAAAAAAATTGGTATTCATGGTAACCAAAAAATATTCATTGTAGCTAAACGAATTATTGTGGGCACAATATAATTAAAAAAAACCTAAAACATAAACTAAATTAAATAATCAAAAATATCATTGATTTTTTAAAATTTAAGAAAGGGCTATTAAAAATATAGAGGTCTATTAAATACATTCATACGCGACATTTAAAGATGTAATTAGCATTTAAGTGTTTTGTTAAAATACTATATAAATATAAAACAAAATATACTTGTATCCTATTAAATTTCGTCCCAAATATGATATTTATGACAATTAAATGTAAGTGTATAATGAACAGATTTAAATTAAAAAATAGTAAATGTATACTCAAAAATAGCATGTTTTTTGTAATATATGTCTAAAGAGGCTATTAAATACATTTATTCGTGATTGTTCAATTACATTTAAATATGTAATTGTTAAAATAATATATAAATATAATCTATAATATACTCTTATACTATTAAATTTCGTCCCAAATATGATATATATGATAGTAAGTGTATAATCAAAAAAAAGAAATATTAAATGTATTTACTCAAAATAAAGCACAAACCACCTGTAGTAAAAAGAGCTTTTTTTAAATAAAAAAAGGTTGTTATTAATGTATGAAAAAAAATGTAAAAAGCAAAATGTAAAATGAAAAATGTAATGAAAAATGTAAAAAAAAATGTAAGAAAAAATGTAAAAAAAAATGTAAAAAAAAATGTAAAAAGAATATTTTAAAAAGAAAAATGTAAAAAATGTGTATAATGTACAGCAGTTTATTGTTTTTATCAACAAAAAACATTTCATTTATAATTATAAACTAGTAGTGATTCAATGTAATAAAAGTAGTTGTTATAGTAGCGGGAAAACAATTTTTTTTTATTAATTTTCGTTTACAACTTTTCAGGATCTCAGTGAGTGCGATTATAAATTACATTTTTAAAAATTGTTGTTTTAAAATTAAATAAATTACAATAAAGCGAGAAAAAATGGAACCATCGTCCAGGTCAACTTATGTTAAAAATGATGTATGAGATTTTTTTGTAGCATTTTGAATTATGGGTGCGTTCATTCGCTCAGACTATTTCCTATTTTTTTGCTATGATAACATATTTTAATTCATATATGATTTATTATATTAAGCGCGGTAAAAAAACATCTTTTTATGATAACAATAATAGGTAAAATTCGCTCTCGGAATGATACAAATCTGTATATAGAAAAACTGGTCCAATTCGGGTTAATATATAAAAGTCAGTCGTTTCAATGCTACTCTAAACTACTCCTACATCAGCTTTGGAAATTCATTTGAAACAAAAACCACTTCGCTTCTTTATTGAAGCAGATGAAGCCAGGACGGCAAGCGGTTCAAAGGCTCTTTATTAGTAGATGTTGGAAGCTCTTATCAGGTCAAACTAATGAGTAGTTTTTTTAGATTCTTTTGTAAAATACACGATTGTATTTGACTAAATTTTTGATATTTTAAATTCTGTGTTTTAAATTTACCTTTTTTAAATTGATTGAAAAAAATATAATTTTGAAAAACTGTTTTTTTAAAACAGAATTTGGAAACTAGAATTGTGTAAAATAGAGTTTTGTTAAAAAAAAAAAATCACTAACATTTTTAGTCGAATTCTATCGTGACGATAACGTTTTCTAGATGCGCCTATGGTGATAGCTCTACCTTGTAGTAAGAATAAGTACCCCGTTACTGATCGTCTATCAGCATTGTCATCACAGAATCCATGCATCTTTTGTATGCCTTTCTTTCCATACGTAATTTTTGCATGTGACGTACCACGCAGATAAAGCAAAATACGTTTCACCGCATTCCAGTGTGGTTTACGAGGATTTTGATTGAAACGGCTTACCATATTTACTGCAAACTGAATGTGCCGCATACAACAAGCTTCCAACTGCCTCTTAGTAAGAGATCTGGTTCATTTCTTCTCGAGCCGTTGTTTCTTTTGGTGACATTTCGTTTACATCTACTGGAGGCCTAACTGGATTACTGCCTCCCATGTTAAATCGTCGTAGCACTTCTTCAATATATTTGTGCTGGTTGATGCTAATGGTTCCAGCGTGTCGATCTCGTTTAATGTGCATAACAAGTATATATTTTACTTCTCCGCTGTCTGTCAATTTGAAGGAAGCAAGCACTTGCTGTTTGATTTTTTGCTTCAACTTCTGACTGTTTGTAAGGATCAGTAAGTCGTCAACGTACACAGCCACAATGATTATATCTGTATCATTAATACGGTAATAAATACATGTGCCAACCTGTGAACATTTCAGACAAGCCATTAATTAGGCTGTGCCCAATTTCTCGTACCAGATTCGACTTTCTGGTTTTAATCCATACAGTCATTTCTTAAGGTGACAAACCCGCGTAGTGTTGTCTTTCATTCCGTCAGGTTGTTCTATGTAGACTTCTTCTTTTAATTCACCTTGCAGAAATGCTGTTACTGCGTCCATCTGGTTGTTATCCAAGTTGAATTTTGCAGCCACAGCTATCAGGATTTGGATAGACCAATATCGTATTACTGGTGAAAACGTCTCTACATAATCGATCCCTTTACCTTACCCTTTTCACAAAAAAAAAAGAAAAAATAGTTTTGCTAATCTTTTACTTGTTTTTTCAATCAATTTTGCTTGTTTTTTGCGAAGCAAATACTTTTAAAAAACAAATAAAGAATAAGCAATCCATTCCTTTCTTTTTAATAAAACACAAAATTTTATTTTATTTTAAATTCCGTCCTTTTTAGAAAAAAATACTGACAATAATGCACAGGCGGACTGTGAATTATTGTCAGGATTGTCTCTTGAGAATAATTCACAGTCAGTCTGTGCATTACTCTCACGATTTTTCGAGGCCTGTGCATTGATTTCAGGATTTTTCGTAATAATAATTCTGAATTTCCTGACGTTTATTCTCATTATTGAAAAACCAAAAAACAACAACAAAATACAGGGTGGCGATAATGCACATTCGCCGTGAGATTAAGTCTCTTAAGAATAATTTACCACGCCGTACTAAACAACAGGTTTCCGTATTCTTAAAAATCTTCTTGGCAAAACTTCTTCTTCTTCTTGATGCTGCTCAGAATTATATACATGGACGTATATGCTTCAATGTTCTCAATATTTTTATGGGGTCAATAATTACCTCCTCCTCTTCATTTCTGTTTTCGGTAATCTCAAAATAGAAATTATTAAAATTCGGCATATTATCGCGACTTATAAAGACTTCTTGACTATCCGGATCGTAGAGTCGATATCCTTTTGTAGTACAACTATAACCCACTAACGCGCATGACTTGGACTTTGAATCAAACTTCCTTCTTTTCTGCTTTGGTACATGAATCATTGCTTTGCATCAAATACTCGTCGAGTTTACATTTTAAAAATATTTCTTCTGGAGTTTTACGCGGCTGTGCATACTGCTTCTGCCCAAAATTTTATTGGCAGTTTTGCATCAAATAACATGCATCGACCTTTTTCAACCAGGGTTTTGTTCATACGTTAAGCAACGCCATTTTGTTCTGGGGTGTATACTGCTGTCGTCTGATGAACGATACCACATAATTGCAAGAACTTTTCATTGCATTATTCTTGTATTCCGTACCATTATACGTTTGAGGAACACGTATTTTCTTTCCGGTTTGTGTCTCCACCATGGCTTTAAAGGTTTTGAAAATCTCAAGCAACATCGATTTTTGTTGAATAGCATAGATTGTTACTTTGTGACTGAAATCATCAAGGAATGCCACAAAATACTTGTAATCTTCCAACGATTTTACCTGCATCGGTCCACATACATCAGATTGAACAATTTCCAGTTACACTTGAAGTATTTGTTTTACTCTTGTAAAACGGTAATCTTGTTTGTTTGCGCATCACGCAGACTTCACATTGTTTCAATGCAACTTCCTCGAACTCAATACCTTTAACCAGTAGACCTCCTCGAAGTCGCTTCATATTGTTGAAACCAATATGACCGAGACGACGAACCCATAAAAACTGTGTGCAACTCTGTTTTGCTAGTAGCCCCGATCTATTATTTCCCTTGTTCATTAATATCCATGCCAGCGCCTCTTAGTTTGTTTGCATTAGAAAAATCCTCAATGGAATCAAATAGTTCTAGCTTTGTAGTTATTAACGTGCGAAGTATATTAACACACCGTAATAATCCCGAGTCTGCAAAAGCTCTTTGTAGCTTTTCCCATACGCCTTTTGCCGTTGTTTCTTCTTGTATGTTTCAGCTTCTGTGTCAGAAAAAAATCCCCACAACCCTTCTATTTCTAAATATGCACGCACAGGAAACTTCCATGTTCCAAAATCGTCTCGTCCTTTTATTTTTGGAATACCAGCTAACATCCCGGATGCCAGCGTTGTTTTCTTCTCGGCTAACAATTATTTATAATATAAATTAAACCGTATCCATGAGCCTGATAGTCTATGCAATTCCAATAGTTGGCCACCACTGATCTAAAGTAATGTACTTTTCTATGCTTGTTCTTAGCTTTGCATTCGTTATTTAATAAGAAATGGTGTACTCAAAAGTAAATAACGACATAAAGAATTATTAGGTCTGTATATTATTTAAATGGCTTCCTAATTAACAAGGGTGTTACTCACGACAACGAAAAAATAGGGAATCTAAAATAAAACATAAATAAATATGAATTACATATAAGTATCAAAGCCTAGCGATAATCTTTTACTGTCAGATGTTGAAAACAAAGACTGGTCTATTATTTATAAAACCAATGATGTCAATATAATCACAAACTATATATCAACTAATTTGATCTTTCTTCAAAATAAACACGCCCCACTTACAAGATTTATTCTTAAAAATCCATCAAGTTCACTGTGGTTTACACCAGCCGTTGAATTGGCAATTAGTGAAAGAGATACAGCT
>JAAAKO020020250.1:0-15221 GCA_010015015.2 Bolitophila cinerea | reverse complement strand
TTTCTGCAATAAGATTGTGGTATACCCCTTGTTCTTTCGTAAATGTTTAAATCACTAATTCCACAGGATCTTGACAACAAGTATCTCTTCTGCTTCTTGATCTTCATCAAATTATAGCAACAAAAAAAATTTTTTTGAACTTAACATGTTGTTTAAAAATCAATAAACCAAGAAAACGGTAAAATAACAAAAAAAAAATACGAATACAACAAAAACAAATAAAACAAGGAAAACAAGAAAACAAATATAACTAATAAAGCAAGGATGAGCAAGGAAATAAAGTTCAGAAAACTTATATTGCAAAATATTATTCTTGGACACGAAATAATATTTTTTAAATATGCCGGCAAAACGAGAGATAATAATATTTAAAAGTCAAATCAGATTATAAAACTTAAAAACCAAAAAAAATCTCGGCGAAGCAGTTTACACTGGACCCGAGAACTGAGATAATAACTAAACTTTGCAACCAATCAAATTTGTGGATTTTTCGGGTTTTTGTGGATTAGGAGTTGTCCAACGCCAATCTGACCGAAGGATTACTGACATTTTAAATCAAACCTATATTTAATTTTATTCACATTTGTATATTATTCCATATAAAATAATAAATTGAAAATAAAAAAATATAACGTCACCAAAAATTGGAAAATCGAGAAATACTTTCGGTTGTTTGTACCCATATGGCCATATTCTTACAATTAAATTTACAAGGTTTTTATGTAGAATTCCTAACAAATATAGTTTTGAGATGAATACAAAAAAAAATTAAAAAAGTTGGCATTGTTTTCATAAAGTACCAAAAATGATTTATTACTACTACAAAGTGATAGAAGTACTACTTTATTATTTGACTAAACGACAGCACTGTACCTATATGCTTTGTGCTCTCTGCGCTCTGTTGTGCTTTTTGGCGCTGTAGGCTGTACTCTTTGCAATCTGCACTGTACATGTTCTCTCTGGGGGGATCTGCCTGTATTTTATCTTTCATGTCGTTCGTTCGGACTTCTCTTCTCTCTTCTGCGGTTCTGCTTTGCGTTTTTCGTTTTATTTGTTGACAGAACTCGGATCAGTGCGGACGTGCGCACGCAGTTTATCTCTCGCTTTTATAATATTGTTTGAGTTGTGCGCTCCTCTACTCAGTTTCGGTATTTCGTTGTTGGTTTTATGATTTACGTTCGTTTTTGTATATGCATTTAGATATGTGGACTACAAACAATACATATGCCGTAATTGCTTTTTTTTGACGCACGTGTGCGAAAGGGTAGATACTGTGCAACTAAAATCAGTGATCTTTATCTACGCGAACCGCTAGAGAGTGCGATAACGCTGCCACCACAAGTATTGCGACCTCAAATCAGAGAACAGATCAACACAGATGTTTCAAAATAACATAGTTTAAAATACTCAATGTGATTGTTTCAAAATAACGTTTCGTTTATACGCGCGTCTTCGATTCCACATGTGAGAGTGTGTTTGATTCATCTTCGTCGTCATTTACAACACAGACGCGATCATCGGTGAGGTACTTATATACACAAAAACGTGTTTTCCTCCTCTGTCTCGATCCTATAACAACAATAATACAACAACAACAAAATACATGCGTTGAATTAAATATGCACAAACGTGTGTTTCTGTGAGTTTTGTGTTTTTGTTGTGTTTGTTTACGCTGCCCGCCGCGCCGCGCCGCACCGGTTACGTCGTGTTTGCGCGTGTTTTTTTTGGCTTGTCCTCTGTGTGTGTTTGTGTGTTGATCTTGTGTACGTCTACGTATTTTTGTATGCATATCGACTACAAATTAGACGAGCCTGACGCAAACGCATTGCGGCGTCTATTTTCTATTGCATGAAAAAATACAAACATACATATATATATACATGTTTTAGGTAAAGTGCATTACTGTGCCTCTGCCATAGTGCGCGTTTGTGTGTGTGCATCAGTGCATAGTGCAATATGTTATTTTAAAGTTCAAACGTTGGAGTTATCGTTATTTTCGTATTATATATGGATTTACTGAGAGCAATATGATAGGCTCGATCGATGGTTCATTTTGAGGACAGAGACAACAAGACAGGACTCTTTTGCTGCAGAAGGAGAACGCACACTGCACCCGGAAAAGAACCACACACAACGATTATCAGGTATGTCGTTGGTCAAAAGTGCACATGTCGTAATTAATAAAACAAAAACAAAAATCGCAAAATTAATTTCAAAAGTTATGAAAAAACATCAAAAATTGTTGCTACATACAAGTATATTATATTTTCTATAACACCCTGTATTTCAGTGAGTGGTAAACAGAGACCTCTTTTTCCATTTTTTGGGATTTGAGTAAAAGAATCACCGCTTAATGGATGAAAATCCTGAAACCAACCAAATTGTCGGTCACATAATTTGACTATGTTTTTATTAAGTCATAAAAGACTTATTTGCACAATCAAAGATAAAATTATTCATAGTGAAGTCAAAAATGCAAAACAAAACTAGGTTTGAAACTTGAAAACAAAATATATATATATTTAAAGTTTGTTTTGTTGTATGACATGAAAAGTACAAAAAAAAGCTTTATTACATAAAAAGAAAACCAAATTAAAAACCTTTTGTGAGATGTATAATATGTATATGTACACTTTTTTTAGGCGCAGATCATTCATGAAATTCTAAGTTTTGTCTTTAAATTCCATTTCGGAATTTCTAATTTGAAACTTGTACTTAAAACTAATATTTAATGTAATACCTACATTTTTAAAATACGTTTTCCTCTTTGCTTTTAATGTTTTTTTTAATTTATTTGGAGCAAACAGGTAAATTGTAAATATGAATAAACAGTTTTTTTTTTAAATTTAAATAGTTGGCACTAAGTAATCTGATGTGACAAAATACGTTTTTCCTATTATTTCTGTGTTCACGTTGTAAATTTGTAGTACATACTACATAAAACCATTGATTCCTTTGATTCTTCCCATCTTTAAATTAGTTCAGTTTTACCAATAATTAATCTCAAATTTTGTACAAAAAAACAATTTTAATTGGTTGTAATAAACTTGTTATGAAATAAATTATGTTACGAGCTTTAATGTGCCGCATGAAATAGTCCCCATAACATTTTCACTACACAACAAGAAACACTTTTTTTTATCAAAAACATAAAGCGAAGAAGAAAGGATATTATGGAAGATTTTTACAAAGTATATTTGGCCTGTCACCCTTTAATGTTAAAGATGCAAAGTATCATTTTAGTAAACATTTTAAAAATTGCTTTAAAAGGGGTTGTAATTAAAGAAAAGTTATTAAAATATATATTTAAACTTATCTAAACTCTAAACTATAGATTCAAAATATAATCTAATAAATTATGAGATTGAGAAACAGCGGGTCTAAGGTGATGCCAAATGCGAATGCCTATGTCAAGATCTGCTGAAGTTTAATTATTTTTGCCATTTTACCACACTCAGGTAAAACTAAAACCCCATACACCTTTACTATTTCGATTTATTTTAATAACAAAATACCTTTTTTCCTTTTTAAGCGGTTTCTTTTAACTTCACATGTTATATATGACAATATGCCAATATGTCGGGCAAGCTGAATTAAAAGGACAATCATTCTCCGCCAACCCAATTTAGAAACCATTAGGTTAAAGTATGGCGTAAGAAATAAAACAAGTAATGTTTAGTTTATAATTATTATTTGTTACGCCAGTAAATAAAAAAGCAATGGCGGTTTCTTTTAGCAGTTTTAACTCTGGCGCTTACGGCCACACACCAATATGTCGCCATATTTATTATCCGAACCAGCAACTTAAAAAAATTAAAGTAAAACATAAACAATAAAAAATGGGAAAAAATAAAAAATATACCATTTTTGAAACTCTTGTTTTATAATATATTTTTTAACCTTTCTTGTTTATTTTTATTATGGGTAGAAAAGTAAATATTTGTCCCCCTTAAAACAGTTTGTTTTAATGCTAAACTTGGGTTACTTTCAACCCAAATATGGTTATTATGTTTTTTGAATTCGGATAAAGGTCGAGTGGCTCTTTTCATGCTATTGTATTATAAATAATTATAAAAAATGTAAAAACCTAAAAAATAAACATATAAAACAAAAAAAATGTAACTACCTTTTTACTAAGCAACTGGAGACGTATTAATTATAAAATCTCAATTCTGACATACAAACTCCTAAACGTTGAGTGTGTGTGTGTGCGCGACTGCCTGGCGAGACCTCTAAGATCCTTATCAATATAAATTTATATAAGTTTTAACCGTCAAGACCAAAAGTTGTTTATATAGCACAAGAAAAAATATATAAATATTATATATAAAAATATCATCAACAAAAAGGGTTGAAATCGGACTCAAGTGTTCGCTCGTTCTTTAATTACATGCACACGCCTCAAAGATTACACATACACACAAAAAACATATAAATAACACTGCCAGAATAATGCTTTGTATGATATTAGTATACATATATATATACAAACAATATCAATAAATATAGCCTGGTCGTATGATTAAGATTTGTTTTTCAAGTGATTGCATATGGCTCGCATTTTGATCGTGCTTCTGAAGTGCATTCACAGTCAGAGCCTGTTCTGTTTTGCGTCCCGCTCGCAGCTCGATACTATAAATAAATCTTATTAATTGCTCAATAAACCCTTATGCGTGCGCATGCTATATAAGCTAATTCACATTTAGAGCCCCGGGTATTTTTTATTATTAAAGTTAACCTTCGATTCTTATTATGAAGAAATGGCTGCGCGGTCTATACTCTGTGCAATGATATTGATACGAAATATTTGAAATAAAAATAAATCGCAATCGCTCGCATAAATCAATAGAATATCTTGCCTGGTTTGTATCAGTAGAATGATACTTGTAGTATTGTATTATATATAGTATAGAATAACATAATAAACCCCAAAAAAGGTTCGGGCATCAATTCTTAAAAATTTCGTTAGAAGTTGTGAATGTGGCTCGCTTTTGTGGGCTTGCCTGGCTTATACTTCTTATACTTCTTATAACGCGTATATTCGCAGCGCATTTCGACGTAGGTTTAATCGAAGAGCCTGCGCACGCAAATTAAATTTAATTGATGCGCCGCGCGTAGTTTTTATAAATAAATATAATTGTAAAATAAATATAAATAGCGTGAGTGTATGTATATGTATATATATATATATGCGAATAAAAGATCATCGACACGTTGAGTGCAAAGAGATATCCCGACCGCAACCTCGCAACAAATACGTATCTATATATTAAACATAGTAGCAAGAAATTGAATCAATACGTTTTGAGATTATATATATTATATTTTATATACTATATGTATATACATATAATATACATTATTTCTCTATTTTCCAATAAAATATTGTATAACCACAAAACCAAAATTAAAAAAAAAACAAAAAAGACGATTTTACTAGGCCACCGCAAACACTCATAAAAACATATATAATACATAAAATAATAATAATAATAATATTCAACACACTGCTTAAAACTGTACTTTTGTCCCGCCTAATGTGCGCTACATACAGTGTATAATATAAAAAATAAGTTCAAGCGAATAATATGTATAAGTGTGTAAAATTACACCGATATCCGAGATTATGTAGACCTACACCTACTTAGAAACCGCACTCCGGGCTGAACGTCTTAGATTTTTTTTAAATGTCTTAGAGATTGATATAATGTACAACATTGAAATGTATAGCGTTGCTTTTGGCCAATAACTGCGCGATCAGTATTGATTTCATAGACATGATATGCAAGTGATCTATATTGTGTCAGGGTTTTTTAAATGTTGATCAGTACTAATTTATACTTTATCAAAATTAATCGGAGAATGATAATCTGGGTGGGACTTGCTTTTATTTTTTTAATATTGTGTTTATAATAGTAATATTCAATCAATATCATGCAATAATTCAAAAACATGTAGTTTTGATATATGAACATTTTTCTTGTAGTTTTTTTGTAAATGATTAAAGTTTGCGTTAAAATTAATGTAGTATACAATTGAAAAACAAACAAAGAACGGTTTATTCTTCTTCATGTAACTGAGAAATTCTCAGGACAGATTAAACAGAATCAAAATTTATGTCCCAAAAATAAGATAAAAATAAAAGAAAACTCAATAAATAAAACAATTGCCCGAGATGGCATTATGTATACAGATATTTCAATTATTTCGTAAACATATAAATATTAGATTAATTGCGAAAAAATTGATCCGGTTTAATAAATTCAACTAATAAAAATAATGGATCAATTGCGAACAAATTGTTTTAGTTCAATGAATTCAAATATGAAAATGGTTTATCAATTGTAAAAGAATTATGTATTTATTTAATAGTGCATTTATTTTTATGATGTTCATTTTTTTTTGAATATATTGTAAGTAATATTTTATTTTTAGGGTGAATTTATTTTTTAATTAAAAAGATTTTTATATTTTGCATTGTTAATATTTTTCAATTAGTTTTTTTGTTTTATCTAAACTTTAACCTATCCTATATACAAATATAATATTTAATTATATGAGCTTTAATCTCGAAAATCATAATTAGAAATGCTTGAAAAGCGTTTTTAAATATTTTAGATAAACCCAATATAGAAATGTGTTGTTTTGTTAAAAATATGCAAAACGAAAATGCGCGAAGCGAAATCAAAATATTTTCGAAATATATTGCTGCTTATCACACACTCATAATCAACAGCTATATACCAGATTAGTAAAAGTTTTGCGTGCATGATGATGATCGCATCTATAATCGCAATGCGCCTAACAAAATACATAATAAATATCGTGATCTTTCACCTATATATATACTAACTAGTTATAATATTACTATATGCATATATGTGTATGTGATAATCACAGGAGATTTTATTATCTACAGTTAGTTGCTCGCGTGCGGCGACCTTGACGCACGCCAGATCATCAGCACATATATATAGTATGCATACATTCTGCATATATACAACTATACAAAACATATACATACATAGTGTTTATAATTGTAATTATTAATATTGCATTGAGCATATATTATAGTATAATAGATGCTTTTAATAAATTGTTTACGAGCGATCAATCGACACATTTCTGCCAAACATCAGCAACGTATATAAGTGCCTCGGAACTCAGATCAATTACAATAAATTACACTTTATTATGAGTATTTTGCAGCTGGATGCACGAAACACATGTAAAAAGTACATGTATATGTATTTATTTGCGTTTATTTGCATATTCTATGTGCGATATATGCTAATTTATTCTCCGGAATTTCTATAAAAATAAATCTTTTATTTATATTTTTATGCTGAGAAATATCTAAAGAAAAGCCATGAATAATGACTAAGCGAGATAAAAAGGATCTAAAGATATGCTTTAAAACGCATCGTTATGGAAAAATCTTATTTTGAAGTAAATTTAGTGCTACTCTCTTGTAGGGAAATCGTCATTTATCCAAATGTATTCAAAATGGCTATGCAATATATAGCATTAGTTGCTACATCTGTGCCATCTAAAAGGCTTCTCAGTTGATTGAAAAAAGTTTTTTTTTTAAATTAAATTTTTGAGTTCATTAGATAAAGATCATTGGAGATAAGATCCGTTTTTAAGTGGTTTATTTTGTATGAATTTCGGTTTCAGTTTAATATGGTAATATTTAATTGAAATACTTTATTATATATCTTTTTTACTTTTTTTTATTTTATGAAAAATTCAAAATTATGTATTTGCGTAAAGCTATTAGTTAAACATATGTAAAATATATGCTAATTTTCTTTTTTTTCTTTGGTTTTTACCATTATTTTGTTTTGTAGACCGATTACCCGAAAAAAGTGTCTTTTCTAAAATGCTTTCTAATTTTTACAAAATACACACAAGGGAACTCATACACAGAATTGAGAAACTTGAGTCAAAAGGTTATTCAGGCTGTTACAGACATAAAATCAGTTAAAAAACGAAATGGGAAGAAAGATTGATACAAAGATGGAAAATGTATAGGCTTTGATAAAAATAAATAATATTTTTAAATATAAATAAATATAATATATATATACATATAATTAATAATTATATATCAATAAAATATTGCCAAATGAACTTAAAAAAATTAGAATATTATATTATATAATTAGTCAAAATATATTGTAATGTTATTTAAAATATATAAAAAATCTCTATATATATGTATATATAATATATTCAATTTTCAACATTTAATACCTCACATAAGATCAATAATTCACATTTAACACGCAGTTCATTAAATTCATTCCAACTGCAGCAATAAAATGGTCAATACCGATCTGTCATTTTATGATTATGATCTGCGCAAACTGCCACCAGAATTATAATATTAAATGTCTTGTCTACCCATAAAACCTGAATAACTGCCAGGCATTCACACCTGAACAGTGCTCGCACTTTCAATTAAATTCGCAATTTTCTGCGCCAACGCGCTCGCTTCTGTCCATTATTTTGAGCGAAGTGCTCTCGTACTACGCAAAAACACATAAAAACACAAGTAAAAAATACACACACTGGATTTCAGTGTACAATACTCTTTTTCAGCAATGTGAGCGTACAAAATCTCAAAAGATATACTATAGTATAATATGTATCTACATCTAGGTACATAATTTAATAACATTTTTTCGCGTGGAAGGATGAATTTATGTTTTGTGTTTTTTTTGTTTGGTTGGTTGCTGCAGCAGCTCGACAACAAGATCATTGTCTTCAAAACACACTGACCTTCATTGCAGAAAGTATTTTGCTACAATTGTATATATAAGTGTGGTTTAAAATTAAGCGCATAAATATATACTGTATATAGAGGAAGCGTTCGCTGAACCCGCGGCCGCTGCACTTGAACTTATGATGGTTTACAAAAAATACCGTAGCACAATTAATGTTTTAATGTTATACGCAAACGCGTACTTTGTGGGTACGTGAACGAGAGAGGAATGAGGAAGCGCGAACGCTGCGGTGCGCGATGATACGTTGGAAAGATTGTGAGTTTAGGTGCACGCTCATGGAGTGCTGCCACGGAGTCAGTGTCGGACTACTTGAAAGGTGTGCGCTCGCCTAGAATCTTGATCTTTATTATGCAACACTCATGCGGGTAGTAGCGGTGGTTCGCAGCGGCCGGCCTGCGGTTATGTAGAGGTGAACTAGCACTTGGTGCATAGATTTTGAGTGGAATTTCTAGGATAGTGTGTTAAATTGTTTCTTTCGAGTACAGTATCTAAGACTTATAGAATATAGCTTTCTGCATGCGTACTCAAATGATTTAAAAAGAAAAGAAAAACTTAAACTTTTTTTTATTTGTTCATACTCAATCTCAATCACACTTTGCTTCTGTTTGCTGATAATAAAAATACTAAAAACATTAGTAAAAGTTATAGATTTTAAATTTCTAAATAAAAATAAAAATTTTAATTATATTATTTAAAAATATTTTTGAATATCCTTTGCTGTAAAAATAAAAAAACTGTTACTGACATATTATGACGGTGCCCAGTCGGAATTTGGTCAGGTGTCGAGTTTGACCAAACATTTAATTGTGCACGACAAGCATTAGCTAGAGTGCGTTGTTCACTGCATGCAATTCCGATTGGGTGTAACTAGAGAACTATATTTTATAGCCATCAAACTCGGTTGATCAATATTTTTAAATAGCCTAATTTATTGCTTCTTAATATTCTACAAATACATAATATTAATAACATTTCATAAAATCACAATCATTCAACTTACAATTAGTTCTGTTTGTGTATTTAAACGTACGGTATATATATATATATCTTGAATTTGTAATTTGTGTAAGGTGATAACAACTTTACTACAAAGTTCAAATTACCTGGCAAACACAGTTAAATGTACTTGGCTACAAAGTGAAAATTTATTTTTTCAAAGTTAAATTTACTTTGCAACATAGTAAATCGAATTTTTCAAAAAAAATATTTTTGTTATATTTTTTTATTTTATTTAATGAAAAAGATATTTTGTAAACAAACAAACTTAATATCTGAGTTGAAAAATTAATCTATTTTGATACATAAAGTCTTTGCTACATATATAACGAGAACTTGCCACACAGTTACTTTAAATAATAGCACAGTAATTTTTACTTTGTACTAAGTGAATTTTTTTTGAAGAACTTACAAAGTTAAAAACACTTTGCCACACAGTGAGAATTTGAAATTTGTAAAGTCTATATTTATTGAAATCTTATCCTATATTTACATACTATTTATAATTATTTTTTGATATTAAAAACCAAGGAACATGTATAAATGTCGTAATATATATTTTATTATTACTGCATATTATACGTACGTATTATACCTTTTATATATTTTGTTTTAATTTTTAAATAAATATCGTTCAGTTGATTTTATTTAAAATAATATGTTTATTATTTAAAATAACTGTATTATATAAAAGAATATAATTAGGTACAAGTTTTACGCTTTTGTACAATTTATATAATCAGATAAAAATAATTTATTTATAGTTTCACCTGAAAATAAAGATAGTAAACTAAAATAATATAAAATTAAAAAAAAATCCTACGGTTTATCACTTTAGTATCAATCAAAATTGAGGATGAACTACGATTTCTCCTGAAGTTTGAGGTTGTGGTAGGTGAATATAAACTTCTTCTTCAAAAGACCACAATACATAATATAAATTGGAGAATATGTGATCTAGCTAAGCGATGGACTTTTTAAATGGTACTTAAAGGCAGAGGACATGACAAATATTATTATTATACATACAATTATACATGTAATAATAATTAATTTTTATACAAAATAAGTTTTATACGTTTGTTAGGTTTTTTAATTATTTTTTATTGACAGTACCCATCAGCGCTCTTTCTAAAGCAAAAGAAATATGCAGACTTGAATAAATATTTTACTCTACATGCACAAAACATTGTTTTGTCCATCCATCATTCATACAAATATACGCCTTCGTATTTCGTATAAAGTGTTATTATTTCTTGATGCGCTGAATGTCCCGCAAACCAAGATAATTACAATAAAATCGCGCTATACACTTTATTCTGAATATCGCATACAATTTTGATCGATTACCAAAAAGAATAGGTGACTTGTATATACGATAAGTTTCTATATTACGTATGGAATAAATTGCGTCTACGCACGTTCGTTTGCATTGTTTTGCGGATGCATTTTTTGTTGCATCGAATGGGTGCAGCCTCCGCATATAAAGTATAAAAATATACGATAACCAGCAACGTATGCCCGCGCGCGCGATCAGGATAATTGAGTAGAAAATCAAGCTTCATAAATTGTCATTAAAAAAGGTGAATAAGCACACACACACACACGCACACATCACAGACACAATCTCGCAAATCCAGCTTGTGCGCGCATAGGCATATTTATTTATGAGATATTGCAATTCCTACGCGATGCGCAGGTATATATATATATATATATATATAAACAATAAATAATATATATTTTATATAATTATATTATAATATAGCTCACTCGCGTTCGCAGCATAAATATATACTTTGCGCTCATATTATGGTGTGCGTGTGTGTATATGAATGTATGTGTGTAAGTGTATGTTTTATGATCGCGCGTCTTCGACATCTCGAGGTCGAATCTTACCGTGCAAGTGACCTTAATGCGCGCGCGTGCACTGCGCCACCGCAAGCTCGATTAACATGGAAAGCAATGCATTGTTTTGTTTTGTGCGCATGTAAGCCTGCGATGTGTCTTTTTTACATGTAAACAAGCGATGTGCAAAATGGGATCGCCACCATCGGCGACATTGTTTACTCATATATGATCAAGTATTATGTATATATTAGAATGTAAAAAAACATTGTACGATTTTCTCAATTTCGTTTAATTTAGACTTGTTTAAAATTCTGCATATTATATATTTTTAAGTTGCATATACGCACTCGTATATTTTTTTGCCAATCACAAGCGAAATGTGAACATCAAAATAAATTTGAACAAACCAAAGAAACTTATTCTGAATTTTAATGGAATCCTATCGTTCGTTCTTTTTCTCCACATGTGTGCGCAGCGATGGCTGCGTGTAACGCAGTTTCAAATAATATCTAAAAAAGAAAAACTAAAAGAAAAAAAACATTTGTATATATTTGCGAGCGGTCACACTTGATTTATTGATCACGGGAATTATGTTGTTTTACCTGAGCAGCAAGGAGTCGTTTACGTTTTAGAGTAATTCTCACTTTCCTTGTGTTTCTGTACGATATATATATAATGGTATACTCGTTTGCTGCTTCGTCTCCTGTGCTCTTGAAAGGACCTTATTTATATTTGAAAAACACGATTGCAAACGCGGGCAGGTAGAAATCGAAGAAGGTGTGTGTATGCATGAACATTGTCAAACACTTATATTTATGACTTACGAGTGTGTCGCCCTTTACTCCAAGTCAAGATAAAATCTGTTTCAATGTTTATTATTTGTTTACCACTGACATTATTGGACAACAATTCCATTCGATCAGCTTCTGCGAGACTATATAACTATATATGTAAACGTATTGTTTTTGTATTGTCGGGTGGTTTAATCTCTGAGAACGGTTGTTAAGAGAAGATTATTAGTTGTTTTGTAATTTGAGAGTTAATTGCTTTATTTAGGATAAATACATAGAAGGTAAATAACAAATTATACAAGTGGCTTTTATTGCGCTTGTAATAATAATATAATTACTTAAACGGTATTGTTAGTTTTGATAAATTGTATTTTTGGGCTAATAATCTGATTTGAATCAGTGGAAATAAGGTGTAAGCACAATTTCGTACAGGTTTTATATTTTAGAATTTCAAGGAATTAAATGTTAAAATTGCTCAACATTATTGAAAACTTGATGTATAGGCACTCTAAGGTGGTTCAAAAATAAATATTATATAATATTATAATAACAAGAGAGGTTAAAAATGTATTTCTAAAAACAAACCAAGTAAAGTTAAAAGAAATATTTTAAAAATAGAAATACTATATATAGACAAATTTATTCTTGTAAAAAAGAATGAATTGAAATGTGAAACAATTCCGATGCCTCTGGTAATGATGATTTTTATGTATGTCTTTGAATACTGTCATCTGTACAGATTTGTCAGCGTTTATTTTCATATATAATTTTCTATCAAAGCAAATATCACACAAGACAAAGATCACACGATCGTCGCGTCTTGTCTCGTCTGGTCTCTTGCCGTCGTATATATTTCTCTCAGACCTGCCCCAAGGTAGTCTGGAACAACACTTGAACAAGACATTTATAATGCGTTTAAGTACTACTTTAATCGAGCACACCAAATACAAATTCAGCAAGAAACGCCTCTGTGGTTTGTATAGATAAATGCACTTGCTCATATACACACAGACAGAAATTGCCTCTAACGTTCATTTGAATATGCGCGCACGCGCACACACGCATAATCTAGTACAGATGCATTTGATTCAAGTAATACTATTTATATACTATATATATTTAATTTTATAGTATAGTTACACGCACACCACAATGTGCACTGCCTATGGAAAAATGCACCGGGTGCGCACTTTAATCTGCATAAATATATAATTAACAATAATAATTTACAATTTCAAATGCAGGTCAATTCTGGGGCATCGATCGAAATGCGGCTTTCGCGAATCGAACGAATACGTCTAATTATATGTACTTTTATATATATATAAATATAAGTAAATAAACCAGTGTGTGTGTGCGCGTTTTTACTGTTGGTTGCTGACAAAGTGCTGACAAAACACACTATATCAATAAACTGACCCGTATATGACGCTCGCGAGTGAGGTTTCCTTTTGCGCATGGAAACCTACAAAATACCATCAGGTATAGGTCACCACTCACCACCACCACAATCAAAGACCACCTACACGCACGAAAAGTGCAACCTGCGCACATTGGGAGCAGTGTATCGCACCATATGCGCCATTAGAGTGCAGCAAAGTGCAATTTAATTATAAACCCCCGCTTTAAATTGACATTGTGTGGTGTATGCTGCACGCCAGAGCATAATATAATATTATTATATGCAAATGATCCATAATACATCAAGTCATTGGTATAATTTATATATGTAATACGGCGTTAGACATGTAGTATACGCAAATATATATGGTTTGTATATGCCAAGTCAAATTATGAGCTTGGGTATTTATTTATGGCGCCAAATGTGCGATGTCGTAATTTTAATTCATACTTGAATTGGTTTGCATTTCGTTATAAAGAACGTGTATATACGCTACTTATAATGTCGTAAGTACAGCGTGTCGAGCTTTATCGTCGCCGGCCGGTCGGCCGAAGTCTCGTCGCCTGGGCCTTTATATATATACATATATACTAAGACTAGATGGTGTTAAATTAAATAGTAATATGTATGTAATAAATATATAACTATATATATATATATATATAAATAAATGTATCGCGCATGATTAGCTTATAATTTTATGTGAATGGGTGAGGTGGTAATTGGTGCAATTATGCATTGTGTGCTTATTATTGTTAATGTGCCAATTGCCAATGCAGTTTTGTTGGACTCATGTGGCAACTATGGTGCGCATGGAAATGGCATATATAGACGATTTTTTATATGTTGTGTTGGCGATGCAATACCGTTTGCAAAAAGATTGGTATATGATAATTGCGACGTTGTTAGTTTTTATTGATTTGCCGGGCGATGCTAAGTGAAGTATGTGGGTCAAAGTTACGCAACAACAACAAAAAAATAGTTGTGTTGCATTCATTTGTATAGTATTTTGTTTAGTATAGACATCAATTGTTTTTAGTGGGGCAATTGATGCTCTTGGAAATGCACTGAATAAAAGATTCGATTATTAATAAACGAAACCAATTAATTTCGATTGCGTAGAATTATATTTAGTAATACAAATATTCCTAATTGCGGTAAATAATAATTATAAATTGGTCTGGCAATATTAGAATACAAGTATTTTAATTTTTAAAATAAATAAATCTATAAACAATAGTTTTATTGGTTATAGATTTATTGCATTATTTGATTTTGGTTTAAAGGGAGATGTATTCAGCTTAAATGAATTAACGAATAATTCTAGCGTATAACAGCTCATATGTTTTTGCCGTATAATTATATGATCCATAATAAAAGTTTTTTAATTCG
>JAAAKO020020239.1:0-15221 GCA_010015015.2 Bolitophila cinerea | reverse complement strand
GATATATAAAAAACTTACATAATATATATATACATTAACCGCGAGGAAAAATTCCAATATTGTTGGTATAGATACACTGGCATACAAATTCAAATTTCTGGATTATGTTCACAGAAATTTTTTAAGCAAATACAAAATACATAGTATTAAATTGTCTCAAAAGGAATAAAAATGTTTCATTTTAAAAAAGGCCTAACTAGAATATGAAATTTAATGTGTTACGTTTTACAAAAAAATATATAAACGATAAATAAAAACTCACTTGAAAGTCCAAAAGTCAATCATCATAAAATCCAAAACGTAACTGGAAAATAGGTTTCGAGATAGACATAACAACCTCAAAAAACATTAACACGTACTACTCATATTACTTTGCGTACGTGCTTACATTGTTCTTGTACTTTTATGCCGCTTCACATTTTTAGCAAGTCAATGTTTCGTGCCACCGTAATTGTTGATTGGACCGATTTTTGGATTTGTTTGCGATGCCTAAAACTTATGTAGGATCTGATTTATGTCAATCAAAGAGACGGTCAATTTCAAAAAGCATCGATTTGCATTTTCAGATTAAAGCTGTTGATTTAAATCGAATTGCTGGTAATTGCTACAATATTTCTTTGTTTAAATATTTTAAATTTACTTTCTGTAATCAGTATTGATTTTAGTGTTTTTACAGAAAAAAATTAAATTTATCAGTAGTAGTAATAGTATTTTTAATTATATGTTCAATATTATATCAATACTTTAAAAAAGTTCATATTAACAAAAATATCAATTATAATAATAAAAAAACGGTTATTATCATAATTATAAATTTATAATCATTTATAGATAAGAGTATATATATATATGATTAATTTTCATCAATGTAGTAAATCTAGAACTAGATATCACAAATAATTAATTCTTTATAACTTTTTTTAATTGATTTTTATAAATTTTTGCTAAAAGGGGCTGAAGTGTGTAAAGTTAAAATACTAATTAGTATAATAACGTCTCTAAAGTGTTAAAGTATTTTAATATAGCGGCTCTGAAATGGCCATTTTGTGGCCATTTGATGGCCATTTAAGTGGAAACAGTATCCATTTACTTGGCCATTTGAATCAATCAAAATGTTTGTGAGGTGCTCATTTAGAAATAAAGAACCAACATGTGGTCAATTATTTTGGCCATTTGACAGTTAGTGTATTCTCAAAAAAAATGTTTAAGGGCTAAATTTCCACAAAATGGCTAATAATATTATTGACCACTTGGCCACTAGGTGAAAATCCGGCATTATGGTCAAAAAGAAGATGTACGCACATTGCTGCTCCATGATTTGGAGTCAATGGCATTTCTTGATTAGGTCCAGTTTAAAGTGAATCTTTTTAATCGTGTACAAACATGTTTTTAAAATAAATCTAGACACAATACTTTAATTTAATGTTTACGATTTTTTAACAAACTATGACAAAAAAAAATATTTTTGCTTATTTCTGCGTCTTGTTTTGCTTAATTTTGGCCGAAAAACATTAACAAATATAATATAATAATATATCGTTTGTAAAAATTCACCAAAACTGATTATCAGTATTTAAAAAAAAAACATTTTACCTTCACACCGTGCGTCATCAGCACCGGAATCGCTGTGGTCAGTATGACCAGCCACAGTATAATAATTGCCTTAAGTGTATTCCGTTCGGTTCGAATGGATCGGCAAGCGATTGGATGCACAACCGCCAAGAAACGATCCAGAGACATCAACACCAGCGTGTATATGCTTGCATGAGCCGTAACCACGATCAGGTACTGTACCATCTTGCACCAGACATCTCCGAATGGCCAATCTTTCAGCATGTAATCGGTAGCCGTAAATGGGACGCAAAATATTACGAAAAGCAAATCAGCAATGGCTAGATTGATGATCATCATGTTCGTGGTGGAGCGCATCTGTGGATTGGACAGTACCACAAGTACGACCAATGCGTTGCCCAGCAGTCCGGTTAAACCGATTAGACCGAAGAAAACGGGCACAATACGTGTGATCACCTCCACGATGCTGTCATCGTCGATGGCTGGGCAATTTGAGGAGAGAGTCGTCAGCGTTGCCACTGCCGTTTCATTAAACACCACCATCACACCACTTTTTAGATGGGTATATTAAAACCCAAAATATATGTATAATAAATTAAAAATTTCTAACAAAAGAACTCGCGAGCACACACCCAAAATAATAAAAAAAACGATAAACAATATTTGTATATGTTTTCACAAACACCGCGTTCACAATTAATTACGGATCAGTCCATTACACACATGCATAATTGATATTGACCAGGGAGCGCAGTGGAAACAGTACGCGACCATCGAGTTACGAGTGCTCGGGAAGGACCATTGTCGCACATTAACACAGCAACACGCAAAGTGCCGGAAAAGTCGTTCATGACGGTGGAAATCGGAATGTAATTATAACTTGAAATATCGCATTTAGATACAGACAACGCTATATAAATACTACATAATATACACACACATCTTCAATGCGCTACGACCAAGGAAACACCGGAACGAGATTGTAGGAAATACAGACTTCCTTCGCGCGAAATCGTCCAGAGCTCGAGTGCGATGTAACAAATATAAATGCGTCCGACGCGATGCAATGCTTACCGACGACTGATGAGCAGTTGCGCGAAGAGGGTACATTTTGCTTTGTCGCGTCCGTCGTCACGCCGATGAGAAAGTATGCTCTAGCTTTTCTGAATGAAAATTCAAGGCGCGGAAAATTACTACACCGTCGTGTGTGCTCGCGAGCATTGCACTAATAAAGTCTGGAGTAGGAATTAACGCGTGTGTTACCTCAATTTCTATAATTACCCAGCAGCAAGTATGTAAAACAGTAAAGTGTTTATGTTTGTTTAATAATAACACTATAATTTATGCAATCTAAATACATTATATTTTATATTGTGAGGAAATTCTTTGTAAATATACCTTTTGCATTGGGTCTCTAGTGATTTAATTAGTTGAGGTAATCTTTTCTTTGATAAAAAACGTTCTTTAAAATTTAATTATTTTTTAATATACATCTCATTTTATATTACAACCTAATAATAGATTAATACAGTGACTTTTTATTTATCAATATAGTAGTTCTATGCTAATGTATGTATGTATGTGTATTTTCCACTAAACATGCAGTATATACTTATAATGTGATTTATGTTAATTGAACTCCAATAATAAATCTAAAGAAATACAAAAGACACTTATGGCGGTTGGCCTGAATGCAAACTACGACGACGCTAGTTACATTATTATCTGTTCCTAATTGGGTCTATCGCCGGTACTTGGTCCTTTTTCTTGTTTACCTCCACCGGCACTGCCCCATTCGAAATACTACTCCCAGCCGTCTTGGTGATCTCCTTGATTTCGGCATCAATGGACATCACATGAGCGCTCATCTTTGCAATGCTTTCGGTGAGTTCGTCTAATTTTTTGGTTTGATATTGCATGTCCTCCTCCAGACTCTTTGTGCGCTGACTCAATGTATCGTTAGCCGTTCCCAGATCGACAGACAACAATTTAAGCTCATGTTCCAGACCGTCGGTAACATTCTTCATTGCCACCAGACTCTGATTGTGTGCCACCATAGATGGTATGGCACTCTGATTCATGGCCGCTTCGAGTTTACTCTTGAACGATGCAATTGTTGTCGCGCTCGCCTGTGCGTCCGACTCTAGTTTCTGCGTGCGCACTTTCATGTTTTCCTTGTCATTGGTAAGATCAACGATATTTGCTCCAAAATTAGCCATACTGTTTTTCAGCAAATCCATCGCAGCACGATCAGAGCCAGCATCTTTCTTAACGATATTCTCTTTGATCTGAGCCAGCTGCTTTTCTACGTCGCCCATCTTAGTTTGGAATTCCAGTAGCTTCGAGTTGATAACCGTCTGATTGAGCTCTAGTATTTTCGAGGTTTCGTGCCATTTTTGCAGGGCCTCAGGTATATTCTGGCTTGTGGCCGACAATTTCGATATCTGCACCTCGAGGCGTCGATTCTCAGAGTACACGACTGCCGTCATGTAGGACAGAATAAATAGCCAGCCGCAACTCATAAAAATCGCAATCCACAGGCCAAGATTCTGGCAGGCTGCCGGTAGATTGTCATCACTGTGCTCGTCTGCACTGCTGCCGCGTCGTAGGTGTGAGCCTGTGTGTCGAGTTTTTCGGCGAATTTTTCGCTTGCGCTGCGTCACGATCTCGGGCAGGTCCAGGTCAGACAGACTCTTCGAGTCATCGGACAACTGCAGCAGTTTGAAAGATTCTTTACGGTGGTTACTGCTCTGCATTTTTGTGTCAACGGTGTCCTGTGATATCTCCGACCAGGAACTCACGCCTGCATACATCCAATCTGCGATTTAAAAACAATTATGCAAATGCAAAAGCACACTGTGAGAGAGTTTTATTACTGTGTTGTTGTTTTGCTATTTACGCGAGTATAATCTGACGAGACTTTCGAGAAGGAATTTCGAGCACTTGCACTTTTCACAGACGTCGGTGTTACGTGTTCATTGTCTCAATGTTTCTTGTGCTCACCTTTACATAATCTAAAAGGATTTGTTCGTGTAGATAACGAGCCCAGAACGGCTACGAAAAACAATATTCATATTATATTACGCGTTTGTCGTTTGTGTGTTGACATTGACACAATTACATATGTGTTGTATTTTAGTATTTTATGAATATTTTTCATTTGGTTTGTTTTTTATTGGTTATGTTGTGACAGTGAATACTTTGAATTAATTATAATGGAGAGCGCGAGAGCGGATTTGCTTCTGCCAGAAATCTCCTCTTGATTGCATCAGTGACGTCTGGCGGAATTTATAGTATATTATACACTGTTTCCACTAGTTCAAAGTGTAATCATATCGAAAAAAAGGTAATTTTTTTCTCAACGAAAAAATTATAAAATAATATAATATACTATGAATAATAATACAATAATAAAGATAATTCGACATACATTTTTTTAATAAAAATAACTAAAAAAAATTGAGATTTTAAGATAATTTAACATACAAAATATTTACACCAATTCAGATAATAAAACCTTAGAACTCTCACACGCACCATTTAATGGAAGTATAACGTGCATTATATAAACCGTTTTTTCCGAGGATTTTTCACATAATAAATTTACATTTTTGTTCAATTATAAATATTGCACATAACCTAAATGACATTAAAATATTAGATACTAGATAATAGTTGTATGAATAGGAATATATAAAAAAGCTATCTCTGGCCCCAATCTAATGACATTCGGTCGCCACCTCTGGTAATCGACTGCATAGAGACGATTAGTTCACCGTACGATTCCATGATAAGTCCTAATTGACAAAAAAAAGTTTTTAATGAATTTGAAAGTTATTTCCAAAAGCGTGTACCTTTAGTTTTATTACAGTCAAGCAAGGCTTTCGGATCACGAAGCTCTGGATTTCGGTCTGTAAACCAGCTAGCCAACGATGACCACACATTGGAACACTTTGCGGTGACGATTGGAGCGTGCAATTTTACCTTGGCCCCGCCAAGCGGTACGTGCACTCTAGCGTATCCTCTTGATGTCTCCGTACCCCACCAATTGTTGCCATACAAACTGAACACGATTTGAGGCCCTGTAATATTGAAATACCTTTGAAAACTAGTTATTATTTAAAATAAAATACATTTTTGGCACACACACACAACCAGTGTTGGTCTTGCCAAAATTAGGATCAAACTATTTAAAAACATTTTCTTCACTTACATCCGTACGGATTCGTTGTTTTGTACATAAATTCTAGTGGCATATTAAAGACGATCTCTTCCATGCGACGACCGGTGGTCGCGAGCTGTGTGACTCCAGTTGATAGGCCAGACACCAATTCCCAGTCCGGACCGGCAGACACATCGTAACGACAGAACACTTTTGAGCCCATAAATCCAACTGGAAACCAACACGATTCGATTTGCCCGATAATATTTATGTAAAAACAATTATCTGTGCTCTCCATTTTTTACGTCGTTTTTTGCTTGTTTTTTTGTTTTGATGCACATAATTAATCAATATATTAAATATGGCACGTTTACGTTTGTTTTGTTTGGTTTTTGCATTATGCCTCCGTTGCTATGCAAATAGTACATGCGGTTTCTGTGTAGTGCCGCTGCAATCGCAAAGCGCGGTTTTACGTTTTATTTACTTCTTCTGCTCTTCACACAACAGCGCACTGCACTTTGTACTGTCACATTTTGTTTACGTTTGTGTTTGTGTACATCATCTAATTAAATATTATCTTTTTTTGTGTTTTCAAGTACATAACACCTAATGCTACTATGCCAAAGACAAGAACTGTCGTGAAGAACTGCCCAAAGTGCGATGTAAATGTAGCGGTGGCATCCAAGACCTGCAAATGTGGCTATTCATTCTTTAACTCTAAACGACTGGTCAGGGGCTCACCCACCGACAACGAAAAGCGGCGCACATCAAGAGTTCGTCGCGAAAAGCCCAACTACTATGACTCACAAGAATTCGACAAGAAGAAAAAGAAAAAGGAACGCAGGGTATATTTTTGTTATGTTCACATAACCTAAAAAAAGTTTATAATGCTGAAATCATAACATTCCTTCCCTTCTCAGGGAAGACCAAAAGCTATAGCTTCACCGGAAATATCGCTAAAGGGAGGCTCCTCCTCGAAAGAAACGACTGCTGCGCGTGCAAAACGACGACGACTGCGAAAAGAGCAAGAGGACGGAGGTGGAGATCTGTGTGCAAAGTAATTTATATTACAATTTCCTTAAAAAAACATAAAATACATGATTGCTTACTTTCAGACTCTCCAGTGATAAACAAGAATTGGCCGCTCTTATTCTATCCGAAATCAATCTCAAAATTGGATCCGTTGTTTGGCGGCCATAGACTGCATTTATAATAGGCCGTACATTTATAAATAAATGAAATCAAACATAACCTACTATCCCAGAGTGTATGTTTTGTCGTTTATGTGACCCACATTCTCTTAACACACATTAACATCAAGTTTATTCGAAAGTACTTATAAAAACACACGAATTATAGTCTACAAAGAGCAAACCGTGACATTTCCGGAATTTATTTTCGCGCAACTTTGCAATGTTTACCTATCGCATTTTTACATTGTATACATATATTTATAGAGTTTGCTTCGCATTCTTCTGCGAGATGCCGATGTATGCTCCCATTCGTCTTCTCTTATTATGTAACTTTATCGTATCTTGTTTACTATTTATTATCGTGCCACACAGCTGACCGCACACGCAGAGTATATGCGAGCACGAGCACGATCCATGCACGAGACGAGAGTTTACGTGCGGGGTACAGGGAGAAGCAAGAGATTCAAAACAAAAACAAGTAGTAATAAAAAGAGAGCAGCGACGGGCGACGACAGCACAGTGCACACACACACCAAACGCGCACGCAACAGCGGTGCAGCTCGTATGCATACGTTGACTCTTCCAAAACTTTGAGTTATGGGTAGCGGCCGATGTTTTAATTAATTAATGATTTTAGTATTTTATAATTGTTTCTCAGCACATTTCTGACTGGTAAATATTTTGTCTTATTATATTGGTTAGTAGACATTTATGTTAGTTATTTTATTAAAGAATAATGAGAATAATAAACAAAATCACAATCACAATAGTGCCCAAAGTTGCAGCATCGCACCATGGATGTAGCACTTGCGCTCACACAATACTTCTCTCGCTCTACTTTCGTTAAGTTCTGTGGATGTGTGTGTGTGTGTTGTGTTTTGAGTTTTGAACAATTTTGACGTGCGCCTGTGTGTTGTCGTTGTGTGTGTCAAAGATTTTTCGTTTCCGTGAATTTATACTCTAGAAATTTTTCGAGCATTCCGTGAAGCCTTGCACCACGGCCAAGCGTCCATAAGATTATCGGAAAAGTGTTTGCGCAGTTATGTGGCACGGAGTGCACTAGAAAAAAACGTGCAAGTATTGTCTATTGTGATTGCGTTTGCGTATTTGCGAGCGGGACGTTTTTTTTTGATTATCGTGTGCTGTGTGTGGTGGTATCGAGAGTGTTTGTCGTCGTTGTCGTTGTGTGCGCTGCGCTTCTTCGTTCAGTGCCCCAATCTATTCTGTGTGTGTATGTGTGTATATATTTTACGTACTGACTCCACCAGTGCTTCCTTTTTGCAAACAACACACCACACGCATACACTCTTGTATAGAAAACGACTATGGCGGCCGCTGCATGACAGATAAAGTCGATAAAAACGAAAAATTTCCGCGTTAATTAAAATTGTTAATTGTATGTAATTAGTTTCTAAGAATATTATCAAGCGTTTTTCGCTGTTCCGATCAAAAGTAATAAACTCGATATCTCTCGCGTTAGAGGACGCAACTGGCGTATTCGTTTCGGTATTCGGTGTGTAAAAAGGAAAATCTACAATTGGATTCGTGTGGAAGTGAGACGTGTATGAGTTTTTTCGACGGGAGTCCGAACACCATTACCATTTTTAAAAATTGGTTTCTAGCTGCGCGTTTGTGTGCGTTTGTAAGTGACAGAACAATACAGCAGCGTGGAGTGGCAAGATTATGAACCACGACATTAAGACGGGCGCCCAACATGACGAAATCCTTCGATCTGACGCTCTGGTGGTGCTCGACCAGAGCAAGGCCCAGGAATTGCATGCAGACTTGCGTCAGTTTATCATACACGAGAACGAAGCGAACGTGGGCACATTTCATAGTGTTGCCTCGGACGCAACTATAAACTCTTCGCGTAAAATCAAAATGGTGCAGGAACGTTCCAATTCAACGGGCAAGTTGTACAATGCCAGTCGCAGAGTGTCTTTTCCGGAAAATGAAAAGGAACTGGTTACTGGATACTTGGAGCCTGCTGATCCTTGGGCATCAGGTACATTATTATAATTCTAAAAAACAAATATTACGCAAATTAGTCAATGATACATGCATGAACTTGTGCTACAGTCGTTCCAGTTGCATGTGTATCGGAACTGGCTGAACTTTACAAGGATTCATGTGAAAAACACAATTCCGTTCCTATTGAGTCGATAATCAAGCACCTGGACACGCTTGACTTAGCCACCCATTCGCGTCGGCCTTTACTTAATTTGAGGCAGCAAGCATTAACAGCCGCATCATGTGAAGCTCTTGAGGAGGTCCTGAAGAGGGTAACATCATATATTTATATCAAATTTCGATTAGTTTTACTAAAAACATTGTGTTTTTTAATCTATCTGCAGGTACAGTACAAACTAATAGATTTAACGGACTGTGGCTTGGACGACGCAGCAGCCACTGCCCTCTTTGACATGATTGAGTACTATGAGGCTGCTAACGAAATTGACTTCTCAGAGAACCGAAACATAACGACAAGAGGATGGCAATCTTGCATAAATATGATCAAACGTTCGCATGCACTTCAAATTCTATCTACACGATGTACACCACTTTCCGAGTCGAATGCCATCAGTCTAGGCAGGGCAATGCTAGGCTCATCTTTGCACACACTAAAACTTGAGCACTGCGGACTATCCGGTCGCCCAATAGCATCATTGTGTAAACTAATTACCACGCAATCTCTGTGATCCTGGACTAAAACTTTTATTGTTACCATTTTTTAGGTAGCGTGTACTTGCGTCGCAACACCGTCCTGAAAGAACTGTGGCTGGCTCACAATGACCTGAACAGTGGTGATGCTTTTAACATTGGTTGTTTGTTAAAAGCAAATTTCTATTTGCAATTCTTAGACGTCAGTAACAACAACATTGAAGTGAGTGGACGCAATGAAAATTAAGTTCGTAAATCTCTAACTGTTATTCTACCTTCACCTATAGGATCTCGGCGTGCTTCACATCACCGAAGCGCTAATCGAGCAAGCAAAACACTTTAAAAGCCTTCAAGATTCACTTAGTGTGAGTCCGGCTGCAGAGAGCAGCACAATGAAATCGCCTTTTCCTAGCAGCACTGGCTGTGACTCGCTATCGCCCATCGTATTAGGAACCGATAAAAACTCTACACCAATACCTCCCGAGCCGGTTTCTGGAAAGCAAAGCATTATTATTGATACTGTACTCGATACAAAGCCGGTGGCAGCACGATCCATTTTGGAATCTCTACTTGAAACACAGAAACTAGGCGAGAAACAGGCAGCTGCAATGTTTTGTCAAACGCAAGACTCTGTAACACAAACTGAACCCACAGAATTGTGTTCTCTGCCCGCTGACGAATTAAGCGTAAACAATAATACCGCGGTGCTGGATGAAAATATCCATGAAGAAAAAGCCGAAAACGTCGCAATAGATCTGCCTCAGCTAGAGCTAAAAATTGTCGAAGACCATGAAGTGCCTAAAACGGAAGATGTTTCGAACTCTTTCGAAGCAACACAAAGCAATATGAACAGTCAGCAAAATGCTGAATATATTAATAATAATATTGACGAACCACCTCCGTCACCTGCGCCGCTCGTGTGCATTGATCAAGTGGCACGAGAGCCATCCACCGTGGATAGCGAGCAACCATCTTTAGAATCGCTAGACATCAACGAGAACGATTCCCGCAACGATGAAGAGAAGCTTGAGAGCAGTTTTGAACGAAGTCAGTGTGATCTCATCGATTTCGAACAAGAGCTCAGTATAAGCGGTGCACTTATACCGGAGACACCTACCACTGTCGACGACGTTGCACCGCCAGCCGTGCTGGAAATAAGCTTGGAGTCCGTACAGGAAGAAGAAGAAGACATAAGCGAATGTGATGCCATCGAATTGGCGACCGAAGTGCCCACCACTGACAATGTCGTAGAAAACGTACAATTAGTTAGTAGTAGCCATCCGATGCCACCGCGCACACGTAAAATCAGTGTCATGGAACGAGCGAGTCTCTTGGATCATGAACCCATTGTGATAGAGTTGCCGGTACAGGATATAGTACCCGCCTGCATCATTGCTAGCCAACCGATTTCAACAAGCACATCAAAATCACAAGCGGTGGTGAGCAGCAGCAGTAGCAGCAGTCCGAACAATTTGCTGCGCTCCACGGAAATGCCACTGACTCCAGACAGTTCACAATCGTTGGACAGCAGCTGTGAGTACAGTCATTCCTTTGAGACGAAAGCGTTTACACAATCTGCAGCACCGGAACGTTCATTCAGCTCGGAGAGTCTGAACAGTGAAGCCAGCATTGATTCGAATGACTCGAAATCATCAATAAAGTTGACTGAAGCAAAATTCTCTAAAAATGGAACGCTCGAACGACAGAATACTGTTGTAGCTGCTGCAGTACCGTCCTCTGCGCCCAGTGGACTGCAGGTTCTCGTGCTCTGGAACAATCGAATTACAAGACAAGCCGCGCGGTACTTATCGGACTTGTTGGCCAGTACAAGTACACTGGAAATATTGAATGTTGGCCGGAATACGCTTAGCGATGACTTTTTACATAATATCCGATCCAGTCTTAAGACAAACACAAGTCTGACAAGTCTGGGACTGCAGAGTGCCCATTTGACATCGACGGGCATAAAGACATTGGCCGAGATGCTTGAGTTTGGAGGAAATTCAACGTTACAACGCATCGATGTGCGTGACAATAATCTGCAGGTCAGCGGTTTGTCGGTATTGAATGATGTGCTCAAGTCCAACAAATCGGTGACCAGAGTGGATCTGGACGATGTGCCGCGTCGTGTCTACGTAAGTTTAATTGAGATTTTTTTAAATATTTATTGGTTTATGTCTTTTGTTGCTGTTTCAGGATCAAGGTGCGGACTCGACGATTGACTATTCGCGCGTCGTTAACAATATTCGAGCCCAGTGTGCACGCAACGAAAACCCACCGGATCCGGAGCCAGTCCGGACGTCCGCCGTCAAGCGGGTACGTGCAAGTTTTTTGAACTCACGCAAAATCTCGCTCACCTGCCAGAGTATCCGAACACACGATTCACCACCGTCGAAGGCAGCGGCGTCGACGACCGAACGCCACTTGCTGGACCCGAACCGGAAATCTGGTGGGCGTTTACGATCACCCCTGCCCAGTCCGATTCCATCACCCGTGTCCTCACCTGTGCCAAGTCCGTCACGAAGTCGGTTCCAGGTGTCGCGGGTGGTCGAAGCAGGCACATCCCCTATAACGCCTCCCTCGTCAAACAGTTGTTCGCCGACGAGTTTCTTTCCGAACTCTCGGTTCCGTGTTACCGTTGTTGAACCAACCACCAACACAGCCGCCAATACAACAACCATCACCACCACAACTCCTGCCAAACCGAAGTCATTCGTGCCCGTTCCAATAAATAACAGCATGACCAAAGAAACTCCTGCCGCCCACAGTCTACCCATAGTAAAGTCGGATTCCCAAACGACGACAACGCAACCGGCACCGTTGACAACCACCGTCTCTGCACCAAACACAATTCCCACCAGTAAAACGTATGCTTCCGTCGCGGCTGCCGATCAGCAAATGTCCATGGCAATAGCACACTCGATGTCCACAAGTTTTGATAGTCCCGATCTTGAGGTGAAGCGTTACATGGACGACAGTTGCTCGTCACTGTCTAGCATTGACTCTATCGATCACCAGCATAATTTCAATAACTCCATGAGTTCCATTGAAAGTTTCGATGTGGTAATGTCTGACAAGAATTCACTACTGTCCTCATCCGTCCCATCGTCATCACCGCAAACCATTAGATCTACAGCATCAAAGCCACTGGAAACAATTCAACGACTCGGTACAAAAATCCACGACAGTCTATCTAGCCTTGAAGCTAGTACATGTTCAAATGACTCTATGTACGCATCGCAAGAAATGCCTTCGGCTCCAAATGTATCCTCAAACGAAGGAACGCTCACGAACAGCCCAAGCAGTCCATGTATATGTGAAAAGACCACCGAGTGCGCAGACACACTTACCGTTAAACCTGTGACCGAGAAAAGAGCACGTAAAACTTCTTGGAATCCAATGGCAGCCATGGGCAGCTCTAAAATTCCCACTGACACTGCTACAGGCACCACAAGTACTACAGGATACCCGGCCACACTAGACAAGCTACTAAATCTGTTTCATCATCCTGGTTTTTTTACACGATCCACATCATCAAACTCGAACAGCACAGATAATGCTAGTGTGTCTGTTAAAAAAGAGATATCCCCCGGACAAGAACAAAAGCCACCGTCCCGCAAAGAAAGTCCAATGGGAGGACTGTTTGCGTGGACATCTAATAAAAAGGAGCAGCTGGATGATTCCGTTGAGTCTGTCAGCAGTACCGTTGTTCGTGCCTTGAAATCACCATTACAATCGAATGCATCGCCCGAGAACAGTGTGACACCAGCCCAGAGTTTGGTAACCGTTCATTGCCTTCCGGACAATGTAAAGCGTGAGCTGAAAGAGAACATCTCACCGGATCACACAATCACAGCCACAACACTACACCAGGTACAATATGTGCCGCTAGTGGATGATGTGGAGTTACCGGTAAAAGTACGTTTTGAGGTTGGTGGCGACGATGACGACGACGATGAGAATGAGTGTGACGCCACTGCCCAATCAACGTCCACAACAACAGGAACAATGTGCGCCGCCGAGGACAGTGATGCCAGCTCAGACTCCCTTACAACCCAGCCATCCCAAGGCCGTCCAGCCGCCACAGCATTAGATGTAAGTAGCAATAGATTAGGTTCGATGGGTCTGGGTAAGATGACGCGAGACTCGCTGAGCATTCTTGCGGCAAACACCACCAATTCCCTGGACTCGATGCGGTCGCTGGACTCACTTCCAGAGAGTGAATTCAGCTCGTTTGAGGCGTCCGGTGGTTCGAGTAGCGGCGGCGGGGGCAGTGTCGGAAGCGGCGGTGGTATATAGACAAACAAAATGTTGGTAGAACTGTTATTAGTTTCAATAGCTTCTATAAAAAAACCTAAAACATTAAAAATATGCAAAACTTAACAGAAAGCACAGACACATACACACAATTATAATTTGTGAAATACTGTTTGGATATTGTTGCTCAGAGCGAGAAATCATTATAAATAGTTAGTTGCATGCGGGTGAGTGGGAGGAGGACACTATTGGGTGGGTGGGTTTCAAATTAACTAGTAATCATTGTTTCTGTTAATTTTTTTTGCATCAGATTTAAGTATATTGTTTATAATATTACCGTTTATTTATCGATTGTTTCAAAGTGTGTGTGTATACCAATATAATAAAATTCAAAGTATTTAAATGCTCTATTACACTTAAGTTTACTGTTTTCCAAGGCTTGACGCGCTGAGTGTAATTGTGGGTGGGTGGTTTGTTACGTTTTTGTTTACATTTTCAATTCAAAGTTATAAAAAGCTAGAGCAACAATTTGTGATTTTGTTATTTTTTTTGTTGTCTGGATACTTTGAAAAATACATCGTTATATATTTTGAAAACAATGTTTTTTTGCATGAAAGTTTTCTTGATTTTTTTTTACAATAAATATACAGAAAATATTTTTTAAAGACTGACTTTGCTTACAATATTGTGTATAAAACGGAAAAAAGTTTATTAATGTTCAAAAATAAATCCATTTTTTTGCAGTGTAGTTTAATTTATTTATATTTGTTTTATTAGTGTCCTTTTATTAAAAGAAGTGCTACTTTAAAAAACACTAACGCATGTCTAGCTAAAATCCGTAAATATTCAAATGTCTCGCTGTAGGGGTTCAATATCCATAACAAACATACACAAAAAACATACATAAACACAAATACAGCCTACCGAAAAATATTCTGTGATAGGTTTTCACTTGTGATATAGAAATACACACACAAAAACACACACACACACATAGCAAGTAAATATAGCATACAGTTTGTTCAACCAATACTACTAATTACAACAACAACAACAAAAACATGTCGATTTTTGATCTAAGTACTAAATAACTGCAAAAATGCACTCTGTACAATAATGTATGTACTCAATTAAATTATGAATAATGGGTATATCAACATCCACGTACCGGATTTAGACAGAGACTCCCAAAATAACACCAATATTTCTCGATGTAATCTACGCTGTTTTCATAAATAATTAGTAAATAATACACAATCATTTGATAATCATAGAGTGGCGATAAATTGTGATACAGTTTAGTTTGTTGCTAAAATATTATTAAATTAGGCGCGATGTGTCTCGATGTGTCAGACAATTTAGACGTGGAAACGTAT
>JAAAKO020020228.1:0-15224 GCA_010015015.2 Bolitophila cinerea | reverse complement strand
GCTATGAGAAGCTCGAAATCCTGACTGGCTATCGGTCAACAAATTGAAACTAATAATGTAATCGTTTATTTGCTCCTTAATAAGAAATTCAAGTGCCTTAGACAAAGTTGGGAGTAAACTGATTGGACGATAATCCTGTACACCTTCCGGTACATATATTTTAGGAATTGGAATTATTTTAGAGACTTTCCATGATTTAGGAAATACAGATAATGTTAAAATTTAGTTAAAAATATGACATATATATGGTAGAATTACTTGCAATAGAATTTTGATTAGTTTAATTGGGATGTCATCTAAACCAGTAGCATTTAACTTGATTCTCATAACTGAATTACTCACTTCGTCAGGGAAAACATTATGGAAATAAAAATTGATTTCGGTGTTACTTATTTCTGTATGGTCACTAAAAAGTTGAAAATCATCCAACGTGCTTGAGAAAAAAGTGTTTAAAACATTTACATCAAAATTTCATTTACTGTGTAGGTCATTAATAATTCCAGTTGATTTAATGTTGCTCCACAAATCTTTAGTTGGAATATTTGGAGAAAATTTATTGTTTTGTTCTAATGTTTTAGCCGTTACTTAAAAATTTCGAAATATGTCAAAATCTTCCGATGTTCCAGTTTCGATATGCGATATCTCTGCAATTCTCAATTCTAATGAGTCCCATGGACATCCAGCTGCTTTACGTTTTGCCTTTTTTAATGGATTTTTATTCAAATAAAAATTTGATTAAAGTCTCAAAAATTCTAAGCTTTTTATCAATATCAATGTTAGTAAAAATACTATCCCAATTTAGGGAAGAAGCTTCATGCAACAAATGTTGGATATTTACGTTTTTAAAATCGATTTGTCGTTTTTCGATTACGAATTTCGATGAATTGACTTTTTTGTCGATTTTGACGATTTGACTGTTTTGACGATTGGAGTTTTGAGAATTCTTGTTTTATAAAGGATTGTTTATTTCAACTTATGCTCGCTTTGACGAATGAAATGACGTTTTTGACGAATTGACGTTTTCGGAAAATTGTCGATAGTATACTCGAAAGTATACTTTTGAATTGTCCATTTATGAAGAATTTTTGATTTTGACGAAACTTAACTTTTGTCATTTTTTTGACCAATTATCCTTTCTAAGAATTGCCTTTTCGGATGAATTGACGCTTTATTGGAATTGTATTGTATATATTATAAATGTTAGAGCTTTAAAGCTCTTTATATTGATTAAAAAAACATTATTATTAATTTCTATGTATTCTCGATTTTAAAATATAGTTTTTTCTCAACAAATTGCCTTTTAAACGAATTGTCGATGAATTAAGGACTAAAAGGACTTAAAAAATGTCATCCATTAAAATTTTTCGATTTGATATACAAATATTTCCGCATAGTATAGGAATATTTAAATGAAGAAAACAACATTACTAAACAAATACAAACACATTTAAAATATCATCTCATCTGTTTGTCTTCTTGCAGATTCCAATTTCGTGCTCGGAAATGCACAAGTGGCCGGGCATCCGATCGTCTACTGTTCGGATGGCTTTGTGGAGCTGTCTGGATTTTCGCGAGCGCAAATAATGCAAAAGGGTGAGTATACACAAGCACGGCAGAACGTAGAGAAGACACACAAATACCATCAGTACTCAAAGCAAAAGACCGATGCGACGCGACGGCGACGTCGCCAACGCCGACGGACGTTTCGACATAATCGCGTAATAAAAAACTTTCCAGCGGGCAAACACTTTCAAACGAATACTCGAATATATTATATATAAATGTGCGGATGAGTTTTCGCCATATATATATAATACTATACTATATAATATATAAAAATTTGCAATAAAAACTTGATTCTAACTTTATTCTATCTCCATCTCTCTATCGCTCGACGTGTCTGTGTGTCGGCCGACTCGCACAAATCCCATTAACACGAGAAGGATGCGCCTGCCGTTTTCTGTACGGACCGGAAACGAAGGACGAGAACAAGTGCCAAATAGAGAAGAGTTTGGACGGCAAGATCGAGCTCCAGCAGGAAGTTATATTTTATAAGAAAAATGGTGAGTTTTAATTAATGTTTTTTTATGTGTACTCGTATATTATATGTAGTCTAAGCTATGGTATATACGTAGTTATAGGTATAGGTACATTTAAGAAGATAATCTAGAATATAAGCTTTAATGGATAATCTGCATTACGTGTATAGCGTATTAGATACCCGAACCGCACTTTAAACTCAGTGACTAAGTAGAAATTTCAATTTAACGAAAAATTGCTAAAGCATATACATTAAATTCCATAGCATAATCTCTCCCTCTCGTCGAAAATCGATTGAACTATCAACTTGAATTATAATTACACACCCACACATGCACACCAGACACTTGTGGAATGTGTGTATGTGTGTGTACATAGTATAGTTCAAACTAGGGTAGTTGGGTGGTTGCTTACTTAACCATCAGGCATATATTCGATGCAAATTACCAAATAATGGCCGTCGATCGTGTTACAATAAATTAAAAAGCATTGAGTTTAACATATATATTATATATATAGAATATATATTGAACATATATTGAACATATGTATATAGAAGTATATGCCAAAGCAAAGCTAGACGACGGATTATATTCCGCAGGTGTATCTCCGGTGTTGTGACAATATCCACCTGAGGATAATCAAGAGGCCTCGTTAGCACACAGTGTTTACTTCCGGTGGCGGACGGCGATGTTGTAAAAGCTTGTGTGGAAGACCTTGTGGCAGTGCATGGAACATTACGCCAATCAATGTAATCTCATGTTTGCAGCACGCATATGTATGGTTTGTGGTTTTGGGCATATATACAGTTATATACACATAATACACAACTTAATTATGATGTTCGTATTATTCTGGAGGTTGCCTACATTAGGGTGAACATTATTTGAATTTTTAACGAATAATAATTGGCCAGCCCCTAAAATATGCTCCAAACAAATAAAAAAGTGTTTTTTTTTCAGAATTTCATATTTATGTTCAACCCTTGACCACTGTATTTAAAGTTTCCATATAAAATACAAGACAATTTACTGAATTTTTTTAATTGTAGGACTAATTTCGGGTCTACGAAATTAAAATTCTTAGAATTTAGTCTTCGAGAATGCTGCTTCAAAATTACGGCCACCCTAAATAACATGTTCAATATTTATAGACTTTAGTCTATTCATTCTATTAAATTACACCTAATGTTTATAGTGTTTTGATTCGTGTATAATTCGTCCGTGTGTCCGAAGCGCCGTCGCGCAACTCGGAATTCAATAAGAAACTCTACACCCTGTCCTCAATTAACCGTAATCCGTATGGAACCCTTAAATCCATATACAAACACATCTAAAACCACCCAAACATACACTTTACCGTATGGATGTCTGCTCTGAAACTGAACAACGAACGTCTCCGATAAAACTTTTGGGTGGCCCGGGCGGTCGGTTGGTCGGTCGGTCCGGACGGGGGCGTACGGTCATATTGCCTCGCAGCCGGTTCGATACGCACTGCGGGAAGTCCGCCGCGCCCGCCGCTGCCGATATAGATTTTATGCGAATTTGGTGTTTGAGTTTATAAACAGGCCAATCATTGTCTCATCATTCAGACTGTTTGGTACGCACACAACCAGACAATGGGCGCAGTGAAGAGTGATGCGTGTTTTGTGTTGTTGTTATTGGTTACAGTAAAAGAAAGTATGTGTTTTTTCGGCGTGCGTTCACCGAGAATTAACATTTATTATGGCGTGAATTTAAAATACGGCTTTTTTGTGGGTAAACAATGTTTATACGATTTAGTTTATTTAGTTGAAGCGTGGTATGTTGATGTTTTCTTTATACTTATAGAGGGAAGAACTACGACTGGCCGAATGATACGATTGTACGAATCACGATTGGTCGAAACACTTAAAAAATTGTTTGGGAATATAGTAAAAGATGCCCTTATTATGAATGAACATTTTTTAACCCTAGCATGGGCAGTTGTTCTAATCAAATCATAGACTTCAAAAAGTCATATTTGATTTTGCACGGATCAGGCGGAAATGTTATGACTTGTAGGCTATAGTCCTGCTGAGTATTAACCACGGTATTCCGGTTCGTTTTCTGCACTTTTCTAAAACTTTTTTATTTGTTAGTCATTTAACATTGAAGTTTGCCTGCTGGGCCTAAATAGACAAACAATCCGACAAATATCTAAAAAAAAGCTTATTCATCTAAATTATTCAGCCATTATTTAAGTTGAGATTTTCAAGGTGGTCTTTATAAGCCCTTATAAGTTTAGAACCTAGAGCTTATTCAACAAAATTATTCATCCTTTATTAAGGTTGAGCTTATTTATTGCCTTAATAAGGTTCTGTGTATGACTTATTTTTTCAGGTTGATTGGATAAATAAGGAATTGAATATTATTATTCAGCCAAATTATTTAGGTTGAGCTTTTTCAGGGGGTTAGCCTTATTAAATTACTGAATAAAATCTTATTCAGCCATTATAAGGTTTGAATTAGAGCTTATTCAACCAAATTATTATTCCTTTATACAGGTTGTGCTTATTCAGTGGATTTTCCTTAATAAGGTTCTGAATATGATCTTTTTATTCAGTTTAATTGGCTTAACAGGAGCTGAATAAAAACCTAAACGACCAAATTATTCAGATTAAGCTTATTCAGGAGGTTAGGTTATTCAAGTAGATCTTATTCAGGTGGTTTGCCTTATTAAGGTGCTGAATAAGATCTAATTAAAATACTGAATAAGATAAGATAATATTTTTCCAAATAATAGCCTTTATTTAGGTAGAGCTTTTCAAGCTGGTGTCCTTAATAAGCTTCTGAATTATATTCAACCAAATTATTCAGCCTTTCTTCAGTTTGAGCTTATTCCTTGCCTAAGGATCTAAATATGATCTTTTTATAGAGGTTGATTGGCTGAAAAGGAACTGAATAAAAGCTTAATTAGCCAAATTATTCAAGTTGAGCTTATTCTTGTGGTTTGCCTTAATAAGGTTCTAAATATTGTCTTTTTGAGCCAAATTATTTAGTTGTAACGCCATGCAAAAATTTTTTTTAGCGAATTATTACAAAATTACACGAATACGCGCCTAATAAGGTCTTAAGAAATACTATTATCTACACGGGAAAAAGGAAAGAATCTAATCTAACCGAATTCGAAAATGCTGAATATTTTTTCATAATTGTAAATAACATTTTTGTGAAATGTCTGTTGCAGCCAGGTTGAGTATAGCTTTATACGAATCCTTTTTATTCGGATCTAATACAGCTTCAGCCTGTATAATCTCATGAAAAGTGCGACTAATAACTGAATATAGCCTGAATAGAACCTGTGTAAGCTGTTTTGAGCTGCGAATATGTATATTTATATAATGTTATGTTATACAAGCAAACATTTTTCTTGGAATAGGTTTAATTTTCCTAGTCGTTTTATCCTGCTCAGGTAATTTCATCGATATAACAATGACAAGGGTACAGCTTATCCCAAGAAAAACATAGGGCTTAGAAAAATGATAATTATGCTGATAATAAAAGCCAAAAGTTTAATAACAGCTGAATAAGAATATAAGTAATTTTATCGCATTTTTTTAACCTTTCAATAAATACGAATAAATTGACTTTTTAATTAAATTAGATTCAAACTGTTAAACATTATCTGATGATTACAAAAAAAATAAAATGGTCAAAATTGGCCGAAAGCTAATTTTATTTCTATACTGAGGATTACGGTATATTTGTACCTAGAATTAGGATTAATTAAGCTAATTCTAGAAAATGTAAATTGTCTTGTCTAATTTGAGGAATATACCATTTTTAAAATCTTTCTTTCTTTCTTTCGACATTATTTTAAGGAACTTTTAGATATATGATCGTGCTAAAAAAAAAAAAAAAAAATTTGGTTTTAAAAAAATAATAACCTCTCTTGTTAATTATTATCAACAGGAACACCTTTCTGGTGTCAGCTGGACATTGTGCCCATAAAGAACGAGAAACGTGATGTTGTCCTGTTCCTGGCCTCGCACAAGGATGTCACTCACACAAAAATGGCCGAGATGTCATTGTCCGACGAATGCGACAGCGGTAAGTACATACATTTATATTCTAAAGCTCAATTTAAAAGCATATACACGCTTAACGACTGCGTTGTGGTCGATTCAAAGGAAAACGAATAGGTTTTTGTATAGTAAACTATAGAGAAAATTAAATAAATCTGACCGCACTGGAAAATAATCTGGATTCGTTGTCCAAATGACGCGCGCTGCCTTTGTTCTGTTGTCCTCATTTCAGCATATATATACATTAAATATATGTGCAATGCATGCATATGTAGAATTGTAGATTATGTGACATAAGCATAAATGACTTTTACGAGCGCTTTCTGTCAATTTATGCATCAGTGAAAATGTTTATGTGCATAACATTTTATTATACCACTACTATCGTATATGCAAAAGGCTTATCACAAAAGTATGTATTTGTATGTGTGTGTGTGTGTGTGGCAGAACACCCTTAAAGTTTTACGATGCATGAATTAAATGCACATGTGGTGTTTCTCGCGTAAGCAATTCGAAAACCATTTCAATTTTCTCTATATGGAACGTTTAGAAAATGCAATTTTAATGAGGTCTTTATGCGATATGGTTATATACTTTAAGTAAGATTATAATATATAATATTTATTATATATACCAATGTATGTATGTGTGTGTGTTGTATATAGCGGCTTTGCTGGGTGCACGTTTCCGTTCCACCGAGTCGTCACTGCTGGGCGGTGAGGATGGTGGCATTCCCGGAGACTTTGAGGTACCAGCCGGCGTGAATATGGGTCGCCGGCGGTCACGTGCCGTCCTGTACCAGCTGTCCGGCCACTACAAGCCCGAGAAAGTTAAAACTAAACTGAAATTAAATAATGTAAGTGCTTCGCAATCTGTAATGATGTCTTCGCAGTAATTTTATTAATTTTACTTTAACCCGACAGAACCTGCTGCACTCCACCGATGCCCCCCTGCCCGAGTACAAGACGCAGGCACTGAAGAAGTCCAGATTCATACTCTCGCACTACGGCATGTTCAAGGGCTGCTGGGACTGGTTAATTCTGGTGGCCACGTTCTATGTGGCCGTGGCGGTGCCGTACAATGCAGCCTTTGCAAAAGCCGACAGGCGCACGATGGCTTCAGACGTTATTGTGGAGGCACTCTTTATCGTTGGTAAGTAACTGCATGATTTAAAAAATATACACGAGTTTTTTATGGAAGTGTCCCAGAGGTTTGGTAAAAGAGATTATATAAATCACTAGAACGTATTAAATGTAAATATTATTTTTGGTAAACAGATACGAATTCGCACTACTTGCTATTTTTTATGGTGATTGATTATTTTGCAGAATGCATCCTACGTGAAATTGCAAATCGTTGTATGATGTCCAGAAGTGAGGTTTTATATCTAGGGTTTTAGTTTTTTTAATAGATTATATGCATCAAAAAATACCATAACTTTTTTCTACATTTGGATATTTTGGGTGTCATACTTTGGCCAAAACGACGTGAATTAGAAAAAATATACTGAAATAGCAAACAGAACGATTTTAATAAAAATGCAATTCTATAGAAAATATAAAAAACTTTGATAAAAATAAAAATTAAAATTAAAAAAGACGTTTCATATTAATTGTCATATTAAACATCCTGCGAAAAAGGAGTTATTTTGTTTTTTTTTTTTCAAAACTTAACCTATACATAAATATTTTACGGGTTTGTTTTAAAATAAAAACAATATAAATAGAGAAAAGCGTTTTAAAAATGAATGTCATATTAAACATCCTGCATAAAATAAAGAAAGTGTTATTTTCTGCAATTGGCTTTCAATATTTATTGGTTAAATTAAAATACATGGATATTTTACGGTTGTTTTTAATTGCCGTTAAAAATTAAGACGTTATTATTAAAAGAGCGTTTTTAAAAAATATTTATATTTATAACTTTGATACACTTGCATCAAAATGCAATTTATTAGTTCATATATCATTTACATTGAATTTTAGAAATGGACATTTATTGATGTTATTTAAGACGAGGTAATACCAAGTTTGGCTATTTGACACCTAGATTGGCTAAATTTTAGGTTTATTTGGAATAAAGTATATATATTGGCTAGTTGGTTTGGTTTAAGAGTCCTAGTTACGAGAAGCAAATATAGCTACCAATTGGCCAATTGTGCTACCAACTAGATTGTAAAGTAACCAAGTAAAGTATACAGTTTGTCTGATGATATTTAGACTGTCCGGCATAGGCGCATCCAGAAAATGTTTTGGGGGGTGGTCATTTTGTCATGATAGAATTTAACTAATTCTTAGGGATTTTAAATTCTGTTTTTCAAAATTCCAGTTTTAAAATTATGTTTTTCAAAATTCAGTTTTTAAAATTTCTGCGTTTTCAAAATACTGAATTACATAATTCAGAAAAAAAAATGTTTCTAAAAACATATGCGCACGTTTGCGTGTATTTTACCAAATAATCTAAAAAAACTGCCAATTGAATACATTTTTTTCAGGTTTTTAAGGTCATAAATCCAGAAAACCTCAAAAAGCTCAACTTTCTTATTAAACCAACCAACCTGAATCTCAGCACAGCCTGAATAATTGTCCCCTTGAACGTTGAACATTATTACAGATGATGTGTCGAAATGAAAGTTATAGCCCATGGAAACACTTTACTTTTTGTGTGATGAATTTTAGACACTACAGCAAATTGGCAGACCTCTAATTCTAGATTCGCGTACAGCACCATCTACACAAATTGTGACAAAGTACAGGCTAATAAAAACAGTTTTGCTACTGTTTGATGATTTTTAGACAATCCTGCATTGTGGGACATTGAGTATAAGATATACGATTAGCACCATCTGTTTAATTTTTTTGAACTAAATTAAAGATGATGTGTCGAAATGTGAGTGCTAGCCAAAGGAAATCTTTTACCGTTTCTCTGATGCTTTTTTGACACTGTAGCATTGCAGTGCGCCATCTATACGCATTTGTTTGAACTGAATTACAGATGTACTAGACGTGTACTAGCTGCGAAAACAAAGTCATACACTTCTGTCGGATGAATTCAATAAGAAAATAGTAACCATTCCAGTCGTATTTGACTCCTTGCTAAACATTTGCTCATATGATCTTCGAATCTGACTCCCTGGGAAACAGAGAATAAACAATCGGGTGCGTGCAAACAAAATTCGATTACACAAAGCAGATGAAGATTTACTCACACTTTACCCAGGCCCACCCCGAACTGTTGCTTGTTATATACATAGCCAGCAGTTACTAAGTACACAGAAAAAAAGTGCTTTGAACCGCATGGCCAAACGAAGGGTTGTTTGCCCAATTTCATTTGTTGCGTGCGCGATTCCCAGAAATGGGATTTGTAAAAGTTCTTCTATTTGTGTGTGTGTGTGTCTTGGTATAACCATCTTTGAGCTTACACCCAGTGTCAATATTGTCGAAGCAATGCGGAATTATATGGATTAAAGGGTAAAATTCCATGAAATTTTTACCTTTGATCACTTTAAGTTAAGTTAAAAGAAAATGAGGTGAGGAAGTACATTATAAAAAAAGCTTTAGCTTTAGTATTAAGTTACGAGCTTTGTGTGCTGGGCAAAACGAGAAAAAATATCCCAAATGAAAACATCTAGGGTGAGACATATGTTGGTGCGGCTAATGCCTAAAGCTCTTTTAAACAAAAGATAAAATACGTGTACTTCGTATTGGTTGTATAGAAAATATGATGTTTGCACCCGATAACGTTGTTCCCTAACGACTGCCCTTCAAGTTTGGTGGAAGGCCTGCTGCCGCGTAAGTCGGTCGCATTGCAATTCTAAGAAATCGAAAACTTGAAAACATTTTTTGCTCTCCAGTTTCGCCCTAATCGAAACCTGTAGGGTGTTAAGAGGTTAACGTGCCAGCACATATTCTACTCGAGGGTATTTATATATTTTTATACTTACATATAAAGTATATATTCTTTATGTATTTGTATATGTAAGACGAAGCTGCCTTTTAGCCGAAGGCGTTGGCACATATATATTATACATAAACATAAACATTAGGCACTGAAAGCACATTTCTCGCCAGAGCTCTTTACGTCTTCTGTGTCACTCGTTAAATACATACAATAATACGCGCAAACATATTCTCCCATATTATGTACGAGTAAGTGTATACAATAAATAACTGAGAGAAAAAATAAAAATATACTCGCGTATATACGAAAAGAATAATAATTATGTTGGCATTGCGAGATGCACACGCACACACAAAGAGGGAGAGAGAGAAGCAGAGCACACGCGGAATTTAGATGACAATATTGTGTGTATGCGTATGTTCTGACTTCTCAGAAAATCTTTCACACGAAAGTCACGTCTTATTTATTAGATGAGCGCGAAGGCTTCAGGCGACTCCTCGACATAATATAGTTTTCTCTCAATGGAAATCTATAACTTGATTAAAATATGTTTGAGGAAATGCATTCCTAGTTTCGTAGACGTCTTAGTGACAGGTGAACTTTTCATTTACTGACACTGAACCCTATATACCTCAATGATAGAGAGAGTGTGTGAGAGAGATATATTGCGAAGCCAGTACTAAGTATTTGACATTTTATAGAATACTTGTATTCTGAAAAAACGACGTCTTTAAAGAATTCTATCGGTACAGAGTCTGAATAAAGTCAACAAGAAACCAAGGCAGTGTCTGTGTTTTGTTACTGAACCCAGAATGACCTCATGACTTACTTACAAAAAGTTTTAAAAAATGTGAGAAATTGACATAATTTTAGTGAAGCTGCAGCTATGTACCTAGCGATATAGGATCTTATCCTTGGTTTTAATGACTACGTAAACTATCTCACTCTCTCTTCCTCTCTCTCACTCTCTCTGATTATTCAATATTTATTTGAATCGGTATTTGTTAAAGAAAGTTAAGCATTTGCATTAGTCATTTGATACATTTTGAGTTTGTAGTTTAAATTCATATTCATAATAAAATACTTAGGATTTAGTTCTTTGAACTGGTTTCATTGCACACCTAAATTTAGGTATGAAATTTAAAGAATACAATTAGGTTTGATACTACACCTAAATTGTACATTTATATTTATACCTATTTAAACAGATCGATTCGCAAATAATAATTATTTAGTATTAAATAATTATTATTTAACTTTCAGGTTATGTGCCGCAAATTTAGCCTAGATTTGATCTGTAAAAAATCTTTTCTGAGATTTTAAAATCAGTTCGTTCTGGATTTTTAACTACAATATTTTATTTTGACCAGTTCAAATAATTTACCGGACAAATTTAATCCTAAGAAAATGGTTCGTTCTTAAGTTTAAAGATTTTTTTTCTAATAAAATGGCACAATAAGCAAACTCTCTTCACCAAACAAAGACAGATAGACTTTAGATTTTTACAGGTAAAAAGTCTTCTTTGAGATTTTTAAAATTATTATTAAAATAGCTCGTTTTGATTTTTATTCCAAAATAAACTTTTCACAATTTTTAAATTTAAAGAACTTCAGGTTTTCAAAAAAAAAAGTTTCTATTAAAATAATCATTTTTGTCAAATGGACTTATATGAGCTTATTAGTGCTTTTTGGTATTTTTTATTGAAAATGAAAATTTGCTTTGAAATTTTCTTAGTAATAGGTTCGTTTTGAGATTCAGCAGTTTAAATGTCCGATCGTGGTGAAAAGTTCCGTTTTGAATTTGGTAAAGGTAAAATATGAGTTTTATATTTACAGATGAAAAAGTCGCAGTTACTTAAACTGCTACCAATTTTACTGGTTAAAAATGTAAGTTTTGAAGATTTTGAAAAAAGTCATTTCTTATTTTATTCAAACTATTAAAATCCATTTGGTTTTTTTTTAAATATATTTTTTTAGTTGAAAATACCAAAATACTTTGGTTTTTATATAAAAATGGTCGGTTTCAGTTTTGAGATTTTAACAGTATAAAAATACCGTTCTTAATTTTTTTTTACTACAATATTGATGATACCAACAAATTGAACGGACTTGATTTTATCCAATCTCATTTGAAGCAACCCCAACATTCACGCAATACACACAACATAAATGTATAGTCAAAATACAACAACAAAACCATTTTGCACTCGTACTCCCTTCTCTTCATATACATATTTTCTTTCTTACAGACATAATATTAAACTTTCGCACAACGTACGTGTCGCGCAAGGGCGAAGTGGTGTCGGACTTCAAGAGCATTGCCCTGAACTACCTGCGGGGCTGGTTTGTCGTGGACTTATTGGCAGCGCTGCCATTCGATCATCTGTACGCAAGCGACCTGTATAGCGGCGAGGTAAATTGACTTTAAATTGGTTTATTGTGTGTATGAGTGTGTGTATATATGTGCCAGCCAGCCAGCCCGCCAGCTAGCCACTTGAGTTTAAAATACAATTTCAAATCAGACTGTCACGTGCCTGTGGCACACTCGCAAAAAGCCAAACTCGAACATCGAATATTGTTATTTATGGTAAATCCGAAAACAAAAACATGGATTTTCCATTTAAACTTGGGATGGCTTATACTATACCCATTCTCTCCTAAATTTAAGCTTCTGTATATTTACCACCCTCGATTTCTAACCCACTCCATCCGACTATAAACACAGGAATCACATATTCACCTGGTGAAGTTGACACGTTTGCTGCGATTAGCCCGACTGCTGCAGAAGATGGACAGGTACTCCCAGTACACGGCCATGATTCTGACCCTGTTGATGCTGTGCTTCTCACTTGTTGCACACTGGCTGGCCTGCGTGTGGTTCGTAATTGCCGAAAAGGAGCAACTCGTCAACGACATCGATTGGGACATTGGTAAGTTATTTTTCTCATACCTTTTACCGTCACTAAATTATATTATATATATATATATCATATTATTAAGTAGATTGAATTGTATAGATGGATGTACATAAATCATCTCATATACAATATTATTATTTATTTACTGTGTCGTATACTGTATACATGAAATAAACGACGGAAACCGGTGGAGGTGGGCCAAGGGATGGGGGGCAGAGAAAATTGCGAATTCAATTCCCACCGCGCGTTATCTGCTGCTTTGATTTGCACGCGCTTGACGAGTTTTCCGCGTGAAAAGCGTGGGTGTGCGTGAGTGATCCAGCACGACGCACGACACTGTTCTCTGCGCCTGGTGCCTCCGCCGCGCCGTCCTGATGTCACATCAACTGGTATAATATGTGCACGAGGGGTGAAAGTAGAATGCGATGAGAGTGCATACCCCAAAGTTGATGTATGAAATACTATAAATTATTATTGTGTATTTTAGGGGTGAAAAAGCCGCACACTTCTACACAGAGAGCACACGCTAAAGAGAGAAGGAGAGAATATCTACCCACACAGACACACTGATAATAGAATTCCACATGCGTTCGCTCTAAATATATCATATATTATTTTATATTCGCCTAATATACACACACTTTGTAAAAGTTTGCTTTCTTCTTCTGATGAGCGGAAAAGCGTGTTTGAAGTCACGTGCAATTTCCCGTGTTTAGAAATGTGTGTGTGTATGTTGTACGTAACAAGAATATACATATCTATTATTCAAGCAAAAGTTTACGGTTATTGGAGCCATAATCATGGGATGTGTGTATTTTTCGTTTGAGATGTGACTTCAAAAGGAAGTCCATGATGAGTGCCGTGTCACGTGATCGCATTCTCACACTCTCACACAAATTACCCGGAATTTATGAGAGTCCTGTCCAACTCGGAAAACTCTACACTAAAAACTTACGTGGCAGAATGAACCGGTTAATTGGTCCTGAACCTGATAAACTTATTGTCTGCCAGTTTACGGCTTAATAGATATGAAAATCGTCTTTTTTAAATCAGGATTTTTTTAGAAAGTCTAAAACTTTCAAAAAGAGAGTGATTTTTTTCCCAGGAAAAATGATAATATTAATTTCCCCTACATCCATATTTTTTTGGTTTTGCTTTGCCTGTGTATGTGTAATTATCACTAATAAGGGATGGGTATCTTACTAAGGAATGGATATCCAACTTTTCTGTCTTATGGGTTAATGAAATAAAGAAAAATGAAATTAATGAAATATAAAATTTGAACATGGATTTCCACATTTATACAAAAATGTGGTAAAATATTTAAGAATTTAGCGCGCTTATTTAAAGTGAATTTATTTATAAAAACACCTAATTCGCCCTAGAATTTCGTTGGGACATAAAACCATTGGCAAGTTACCTATGCTATTAAGCCAAAAACTAAAACACGAAAAATCAAAGTAAAACTCAAAAAAATAAGCAAAAACTCATTGCAAACCACATCGGCCAATTAGAAATGTAACTTCTGTTTTTTTCTTTCAAAACTCAATATTTTGTATTATCATCAGTAAATTTTACTAAAATTTTGGATTGAATGTATTCGGTGATTTAGAAGAACTCCGTTATCGTCTACATCTACACTTATATAAGTCGTCGTTTCGTCGTGGCGTAAAACGTCTTGTCACAATCATCGTAAAAATATGAAGTAGTCTTAAAGAATTTAAATTATTAAAAAAACATTTTGAAGAGACTTTACGTCAGGGAAAAAATGGGACGATATTGCACATTCTAACTGATTTTCTTGATGTTTTTTGTGGATTTTGGTCAAGATTATATCATGATTTTTTTCAAAATAAAATATTTTTGAATATTTTTATTTTTTTAATTATTTTTACTTTTTTTTGCAATTTTTTATTTGTTTTATTATTATTTTTTTCTAGTTTTTTATTATTTTATATATATTTTAATTTAATTTTAAATAATATTTATTACGAATAGCACCGAGTCAACTTTTAATTTTATGATACTTGACCTAGTAAAAATAAATAAAAAATAAAAAAAATATTTTATCCTTTATTTTGGAGGTCATAATAAAAAAACTGTAAGGGAGCCGTCGATATTTGACGTAACTCCCATCTTCCCATCGTAACTGTAACAAATTCTTTAACCCCCCCTAAAAAGGAATTTAAAATTTCAAAAAATGTATGTTATTTAAAAATGTATAAAGTACGGAAAAAAATAATTATTTAACTTTTAATTTTTAAAACTAATATTTTTTTTTGTTAAGTAACATTAGCTCCACCGCCCCCCTACCGCTCCTCT
>JAAAKO020020217.1:0-15225 GCA_010015015.2 Bolitophila cinerea | reverse complement strand
TTAAGATTTAAGTTTTTTTGGGTATACATTATGTAATAATGTATTTTTAGAGCTTATTTTAAGGGCTTCAAACAAAGCCATTAAATTTTAGGCGCTTTAAATCATGTTTTTAGCGCTTTTTTGGTTGCCCTAGCTCATAAAAATTAAAGGATCTCATTTTAGTATGTCCTATAGAATTACATTTTTGTGTTTTTAGATTTCAAAAGTTCTTTATTATTAAATATGCGTGCATTTTTATTCAAAAATGAACTCCAAAATAATCAAAAACGAGATCTTAGAAAGCATGATCTAAAAACACGCCTTATAAAATTGTAAGCGCAAAAATATGGTATAGAGTAGAATGTGGCGAAAGAGCCACTTTTGCACATTTTGAGCTCTATCTCAGAATCTATAACATATTGGAAGTTGCGTTCTTTAATGGAAATGTATCCTTATCTTTTGGCTAATCTTTTTCGAAGAATTCAAATTCTTATCTCTTATAGATTCTAAGATATAGCAATTCTCCTCGACCCTTTCACCTCACCAGGTGGGGCGAAAGAGACAATTTTTGGTTTGCTGAAAAGTCATGAAAAAATAATAATAAAGGCAAAATAATTATTATTTAGTAGACAAACTTTTATAATTTTGAACAAACTCTTTGCCCAAAATTGATACTTTTCTGGTGATTTTACGATAAATCCGGAATGATTCAGATTGTAATGGTTTTGATGAAATTTTAACGCGTTTAATTGTCGCAGGCAACCTTGAACAAAGGTTTCACGGTGACAGGCGAAAAATACCTTGTAATAATCTCTCATAATCTCCCATAATTTGTTTTTATGTTTTTGTTAAAAAAAAAAGAAAAGGATGCTGCGCATGCGCACATAATTTTTGTGGTGTACTGAAAATGTTATTGGGTATATTTCATACCACCCGTTTGACTAGCCCAAAAAAGCTTTGTCCAATGGCTCCAACTTGTGAGTTGTATACGGTGTCAGCGACAACAATAAATTTACATTTTTACGACTATTGAAGCGAAAGACAAATGAGAAACGACATGGTTGTCTAGAAACAGCTGTGCTGGATTATCTTTAGTATTTGCTGGCATATATTTAAAAGCATTACAACATTATCAAAAATTGTTTACCTTTCATCCACTTAGACGGTTTCCCGTACCATCTGGACCCGATGAAGCATTTGTCAGAAACTGCTGAAATTCCACGCTTGCAAAAATTCTAGAAAACGGTGGCTCTTTCGCCAATGTCCAAAACAAATGGAAAAAATATGTTATTTTCAAATTTATAAATGATATAGAAATAATGAATATATGAGAACCATTTTAAACAAGTGAGACCATATTTAAGTTTAATGAAAACCAAAATGAAATTATTTATTTTTTCGTAATTATAATAGCTCAAAATATCTCTAGCCAAAATCGAATATAGCTTTTTTTCCATAAACACAGAGAAGTACTCAAAATAAAATATAAAACGCGTTATAGTATTCGTTTATATTTTTTAGAATGCAATATTTATTAAATCATTTCTAACTTTTTTTAGTAAATGCTATTATTTTCTTTTATTTGATATCAGTTATATTTTTAGTAATTTTATTATTTATTTTTAATGGTTTGCAATTTTTTTGTATTCACATAATTACAAAATTATCTATTTTTTATAAAAGTATTTATTTTTATTTTAGTACTCATTTATTTAATTTGTAACTTTATTTTTTATTGAAACGCATTATTTGTCACTAACATTTTTTTGGACCCTCACAAAATATTTACCAAATATTAAATGACATTAATGCCGAAACGTTGTGTTTTAAATTCTCTATATTAGTTTCTTGTGCGGCCTAAATAACCAACTTCCTGGTATCTAATCGAGCTGAATCTTGTTGCCGATGACAATGACAATTCTATTAAATTTTCCCCTATCTCTCATTAGGGGGTGACCAAATATAGTCAAAACCATTAAAAATAAAATTTAAACCTTTGCTGTCCAGAAAAAAGTTAAGGTTGGTCAAAGTTAGTTAGATATACCAAGAAAAAAGGAGTTGAGAATTTATATTTATATTTATATTTTTTAGGGTTGATTAATTTACTTTTTTAATGTTTGACCTTGAATATGTTCTATTTGGAAGTACACTAAAAAATATTGCAACTTAACTTAGACCAAAATAAGTTATTATTTCAATTGTGCTCAACACTTCTGATGATGGGTTAACGACATTCAGCGCTGCATTGATCCCCTAACCACTGTGTGCTGCCATCTAGCGTTTGCTTCAAGTACACGTATACCTGCTTGGAATAATGGCCACTGTCGTTGCCGCTGCTCCGTCAAATCAAGGTAAACAACATAACGTAAAACCACTCTGCTGTTTACTTGTTTGTATGTGTGTGTGTGTGAGTGTGTATGTAATAATGTAATAATGTCTATATGCATATATGTGTGTGTATATGAATTATGCCCCTTCCACTAAGCTGGAGAATCTTTTGCCGTAGAGAATTTTATGTGCCTGCTGTCGACCGTTTTGCTTTCGCGCGACAGTGTGAGTTCAAAATGCATGTAAACGTAACGCTTTTCAAACCGCGCTCGCTGGTTTTAGTTTCCCTGCTATAGATCTCGTTGTTTTTGTATATATATATATTATATTTATATAAATGTTTGTTCGAGCGTGTATGCGTTTTCGCGTTTTGTAACCGTCGTCGTTGTCGCGTCGTTGTTATCGCCGCGAATTGTTTTTCTTTCGAAACAATATAATAACAAATATGCGGAATAAGTGTTTGATTTTAGTGAATCTTTTAGTGACCCCAGACAATGACGCTGGACACGTCCGAAACGCAGAATTCTGATTACCGTGAGTTTTGAAGTTTATAATCCGACTGCGAGCTGTATATATATATACACAATGTGTGTGTATGTGTGTATGTTTATATGTGAATATGATCACCGCCATATACGATATAGTATATAAGACATAAGTGTATATACATGTATAGCGTTTGAGTGTGTGTGTGTGAGTGCGTCTCATGCAGGTGGTTGTTAATTCAAAAAGCGAGACTCGCTCTTGTTTTATTGTTCGTGCACGCAGAGCGCATGCGCGACGTGCGCAACTACCTGGAACATAAAATACAACAACAAAACACACACACACACGAGTGCAGCAAACTGCGAGCGATCGCCTTGTTCTAGCTCAATTATTCCGCTGTAATGACGTGCATCTCGATCGCCGCATACATTCACTTAATCTCTATATATATATATTTTTATCCACCTAGTATATAGACTAAAAAATAGTTTTATCGATACACGGAATATATTGAAAAACGATTCTAGTGAAGGTAGTCTTATTGTGAAGGCATTCTATTTTTAGATCTCACTCAATATTGTCGAGCAGCGCGGCGCCCGCTTTAACGGCACGCAGCATTTCGTTAGAATTTCAAATTCTGCAGACGGCACACAGACGCATGCGCAATGTTTCATCATAAATCCAAACCACCCCTCGTATATTTATGCTCGCGCGCATGTGTTCTGCCACCCCTGTTGTGCGAGTTGTCATGGCATTCGCCCGTCAGACAAACAAACCCCGAAAATAACTCTGCAAGAGCTATATATATTGCGTCTCAACACAAAAAAATGTGATCATGTAAAATGCAAATCACCAAATGTAGCGCATTTGCGCAGGCGGACGACTTCTCGGAACGCTTTATAGTGTAACGTATAGTCGCGCTTTTAAGGTTACCGAATATTAATTGCATTCAACTGCATGTGCATATTGCATAATCAGAATGGGCCTCGTCGCCAATATAGTATGACATAAATGTGCAAGGTTGTTACAAACTGTAGAAATGAAAATAAAATACAATTTGCATTTCGAATTGCAAACGCAAACGGTTCTCAGACTAAATAATAGAGGGTGAACAAGAGGCAGAGAGGGTAACGCCTACCACAATAAAAACACCACCTATCCTTCACCGTCGCATATTATATGCTAATCAGCAATCACTAACCTGTGTCTTTTTTATGATTCTCAGATAACAACACACCGCTGCTGCTGAGCTGCATTCAACGGCATGTGATGAGCAGCCCTAAGCCCCTATACGGACACCGTTACAATAGTAATAAAATAAATAAATAAATAGTGCGTTCGGGAGTGCAAGTGCAATATATATATATATATATTATATATATACATATATTTAAAGTGAGAGGCCATACAGAGAGCCTGAGAAAGGTAAAAAGAACTGTTTACAGTGTTTGCTATATAGTTAGTGGCGCAATGAAAGTGACCGTGTGCTTTGGAACGGTGCGGGTGGTAGTACCATGCGGCAGTGGGGAGCTGCTGGTCCGAGATCTGATCCACGAGGCAACACGGCGATACCGCAAAGCGGCTGGCAAGGTAAGCATTTATAGATAAACAGCATTGTGTCGTTTCTTAGTTCAAAGATGTTTCAAGATAATTTTCTGTGTGTTTTATTTGTCTCACATGTTTGAGATATGTATATTTCAATCAAATCAATAAAAAAATATTTTTTTAAGGTTATATTTTGATGTATTTAGGACATGTTATAATAATGAAATCAGGGTTTATAGTATAGTACACACTATGTATGGATTATAAATAATAAGGACTGACTTTATAAAAACAAATGTTGGTACCATTTAAGGAAGTTTTTGAGAAACAGATTTTAAATTCTAAATATTTCTGTGGGATATCAGTCCCAGTACCTGATTTCCCATTCATACGGTGTTTTACAAAATAAGGTAGCAAACAATGTTGTCCCAAAAAACATATTATCACACAATAAGTAAATAAAAATATTTATTTGTATTCAAATAAATAAAAAGTGGCAACACCAAAATTTAAAAACCTGCATGAATACAAACAAAAATGCACGTACAATTTTTTTTGTGACCATTTATTTTTTGAATAATAATGTATCAATATTTTTTTATGGGTACAATATTTTAATATTAGTAACAATCATGTATTCATTATAACAAAACATTTTACATTACCTTTTTTTGTTACTTTGGGCACAATATTTTTTAAAAAGACATGATTTATTGTACCTTTTGAGTTATATCATTTTTATAATGCCAATACTTGTGCCGGTATTTATGAAAGTGGTTTTAATCACTTTTTTGATACCGATTTTCATTCAGATAAATGTATAATAGATACGAGGAACACTAATGTTCCAGAGATTATGAAAGAGGCCTAGCTCACATTTTCTTTGGTATCAATTTTATTTCAGATAACTGTATAATAAGGATATGCTAGACTAAGAAAGTGATAAAATCAAAAACTGTCTTAGACCACTTTAATAGTTACCGGTACACTTTTCTAACGGATTTCCTGGAGACAAACTTTTTCCCACCATTCCTCATTCCTCATCATCCTATCGTCCAACTTCTATCAGCCGTATTCACGCTCAAAATATGTTACGCTTTAGACCTTTTAGACATTTTAATACACGATTTTCTCTTATAAAAACTGGTTTTATTTTTAAAAAAATAGCATATGATCCTTACCTTTAATTTTACGCTAAAATCAACAAAATATTTTCAATATTTCAATTTTACTATAACACATGAAACATTTTAGGAATGTTCTAAAATGTCTAAAAAGTCTAAAACTTAAAATATTTTGAGCGTAAATACAGCCAAATAACTTGAAGATCCGAAATGAAAAGGTATTCAATCACGCATATACCCTCTTTTCAAATATTTACTATTAAAAGTAATATATATATATATTATATATTTTAGTTTGTCTGTAAAAAATATATCTTATATATAAACCTCTCAATTTAGCATTCGCTAAAAAATACATTTTTTTCTTATAAAATGTTTTAATCATCCTCTTACTTAATAAATAATATACTCTTAAAAATTTAAAAAATCAGCTAAAAACTTAAATTTTGTCCATCCATTTTTACTAGAGTACATTTATAAAAATTTAATAAACATTATATTTTTTTAAAAAGGTCGCATAGTTTTGAATCTAAAACTTTGACGGACATAAAAAGTTATACATTTAAAAAAAAAACTTTTTGATTAGTGCTAACCAGAATATATGTAGAAAATGTTCGATTATGTATTTCAGTTTAAAATCTTCATTTCAATTATGAAATTAGAGATTTTTTTAGCCAACCCTCAAAGTTTATAATTCAATGAGATTGAGTGATGCCGCTATTTTAGTTAAAGTACATTATCTCAATATTTTAGCTGAACCACTTTGGCAAACAATTTTCTAATCAAATCTTTTCTCCAATTAAATGTCATTTTTTAGTATTGTATATAGCTTGTTGTTAAAAAATGTATTTTATTCTATTAAATATCCTGCCTTGCGAACCATGACCCCAATTAAAAAAGAAACTTGTTCAGCAAATGCACAAACCGTTTTCCTTTAGTCTATCGTCTATTTGATAAAAATATAAAATAAGTCCCCTCGTCCGAAGCACGCACCCACCCATACGCCAAATCATAACTGACAATTTTATAACATATACATTTAATATATATAAATATATAAATATAAATAGGCTAGGTATATGTTTAATGTTTATAATATATATGCACACATTTGTTTGGTGTAGCGTGGCAGGCGTCAACGAAAAATAAACTTCCGCTCATAATTCTAGAGTGAAAAAGAGTACCTAATAACGATTTAATTGTTTACTTCCACCTTGATATGATTTCCATGTTTTATTTATGCGTTATTTATTGTTTGCGCGCCGTACGCCACACGCACCACGCACATCTCAGTGGGTGTTGAGGTATAATTGGATTTATTTTATAAATATTATATTATGCATCTGTAATTGTGGGTGAATTGTATATGACGAGTATATGCAAATACAAATATATATATTTATATATAAGATTAATGTTCAGAAGTTAGTGACCTTATTGAAATGTGCATAATCTAGTTAGTGTATACTATTAAAAGCCACACCGCATACGCCACCGCAACGAGCACATGCCACAGTGTATGTGATCGCTTGGGTGCCGCTCTTTTGTCATATATACATATTACCTAGTAGGTGTTCAATTACACAATTACACGCATCGTCTCTGAGCACACGCACATAACTTTCTTATCTTTTGATTGTAACAGAAACGCACACAAAATCCAACGACAAACTCTTGAACTCACGCAACATACTTAAATTTTGAGTTGTTCTTTTTTTGTTAATTATACCGCTCTTAATTGTGTCATAAAAGCCGCTTTAATGTGTATTTGATTTTATGATGTAATTAAAATGTGCGCTTGGATTTATCGTGCGTTTAAGCGAGGGACTTCACCATATATCTAGCCCATTTTGAGGGTCTCGTGTATACAAAACAGATACACACATACGATGCGGACAATGGTTTCGAAACCGGTTTCCTCTGTTCGTGACGGCATTTCCAAATAAGCGTTGCGCACACACCTTGATGTAGTCCTGGGCATAAGTTTAAGCACAAGCCATGCGCGTATTTCTGAATCACCCGACTTTAATGTTATTAGAACACACAATTCTATATTATTGTTTGTTATTAATGCAACTGTACGGATAAGAGGCATTGTTTAGAAACTGAACACACACACACTCAAACTATAATAAAAACAAACACACACACATGGAAACTGTGTTGTTATATATTATTAATCACGAGCTTGCATTCAATTAACTGTGTACGTGTTTGTGTTCGTGTGCATGCCACAATTGGTGACAGCGGGCACAGGGTACGGATAAATCGAGGCGTATTGTGTTACTCGTGCGCGGGTTAATCGCAAGTATGATATACGCCTCAAAATCTATACGATACGAGTATATATAAACATATACATATATGTACACGTATATAAATATAAACATAACATATCGTCGTCAAAAGTACTGATAGCAGTTTAGTTTTGGATTGAATTCCAATCATAATATATGCAATTGAACACCCGGATTGATTGTGATAAGTGTAGAGCTCGAGCACAAATAGTATTATTGATAGTTCGAAACTGCAGACTATGTATCGTTAAAACAGCTCGTTTAAATATATTCAGTTGATATAATAATACAATTATAATTTTATTTATAAACAGACATCGCATCAAAATTAAAATATATATCTGAGGAAATTAGGAATATGAAAATTGCGGTAAACTTTTAAGTTTAAGTATAGCTAGAAACTATTTTATGTAGACGATTGACGATAAAGATATACAATAGTTTTTAATTCAACACGACTTATCAAAGTTTCAATTGAAAACGATAGTAAGCTTTTTTGAGTGATCTCACTTTACAAAAATTGTATTTTAAAAACATCACACATGTTCTTATTAAGGGCTTAAATTCAATAGGCTCAAACACTTTTATTCAATTTTTCACAATCGACTTTAATACAAACAAATATCATAAAAAATATATTTTTTTAAATAGTATTGTTAAAGATTATTAAATAATAATAGAATTAGCAAACAGGAAATAATTGCACGTCCCTAATTTTGGAGAACATGGTGGATAAGATTGTATTGTATTATCTCCATGGCGCTAATTATTGAATATTTATAAGAAGTGGATAATGGGTTTCAATTTGGGTACTCGAGTACCCGGGTAGTTGGTACGAGATAACCGGTTATCTTGTAAATGTTGTGACGTCATCAATTCCGCGGAAGCTTTATTTTATTTAATTCGTTATTTTTCGAGAACCACGCTATACATTTGGCCCTAGTAGAGACATTTCACAAAATAAAATCTAGTGGCTTAGATATAGATTTATCTGATTGTAATATGATTGTACCGATGATGAAACTGGGTCCGTGGCTGAAATTTAAGATGAATCTCAAAATACAATGCTTGAGTTTCATCCTTTTTACGAAAACAAAACTTTATCTGAAATGAGGAGAATTATATAACATTTTTAAATTTCATCACTTAGAACGGAGGTATCAATAAGATTATTATTAAAATTATTTAAAGAAGGGAAACATCTAAAACAGATATTAGATGTAAAAACAAAAAGCAGTCTAGTTACTGCAAAATTTATTAACAATGCTTTGGTATGTAAGAAATTCAAAAACTCATAAAAATTCAAATTGATCAACGAAGAAATAATGATTTAGTTTTACTAATGATATATTTAAAGAATGGATTATGTACGAATTAAAATGAGTAGTAGAAATTACTACTCGTCAAAATCCGATTGGAAAAATTGTACAACGCTTTGCAAACTGATGAACCAACGTCAACATCGTCCGAGCGCGTTTTTTATGTGGCAGAACATTTTATTACTAAAATAAGAAGTCGAATGAGAACGCTTTAAATGAAGCGCCTATTTAGTTACTTTCACACGAGGTCTCCTCAGAAATATTTTCGGTGTCCGTTTTTGGAGACCCAGTGTGTTAGCTGGCTACTGCACATCTCGCTCTCTGCCACCACACAATGGAGGCGTATGATGAGAGGTGTAATTATGGCTAAGTAGAACTAGACAAACCCCCAAGACCCACCGAACGCCTTCCGACATTGCCAAAATACGTTGGTAGCTTTGGTAAGTTTGTAGTCCAGGAGGTCTTTCCAGGAAAGTTTGTTGTCAAGTATAACACCAAGGTATTTAACGTACGAAACCCTCTTAACTGGATTGTTACCTAGATTGATTGGACGGAGTCCTTCAATCTTGGTTTTTCAAGTGAAGAGAATGGCTTTAGTTTTTCCGGCGTTAACCGAATACTATATAGTCATGCGGTTACCTCTGAGACTAAGGCTGCATACTGATCCTCGGTCGAATGACATTAAATAATACAATTAAAATTCAAACGTATAACACAGATGGGCTCTAATAGCTCCATCCATACAGTTGAAAATTTTAAAAGTCTTCCCTCAAAATGTCCATAGATATTAACCCGCTACCAACGCTGAGATTTAGAGATAGCTCTGCAATTCCATTGAAACATTATTGGAACGTTATGTTTTAGACAAATCATATAGCCTGAGTTTATTTTTTTCTGTTTATATATATTAAAGTGATAAATCGTGCCTTATTAAAAAATATTGTGCCCAAAATTGTTTGTATTTAAGCGCATTTTTGATATGTTTTGATATATTTTTGTATTAATATGGATATTTTGTTAGGGCACAAAAATGATGTTTTGTAAGTTTTCAAGATATTTTATTGTTAGCCTATATATAAAAGACATTGAGTTAGACTGCCCCGAGGTGCCAGTTCTTTGTTGTCTTGCTTCAATTCTCATAATCAGTATTGGCTTTTTCGCTCCCCAGGTCTTCCCTGGACACCAAAATATTATTGTAAGGTTAAAAACTTTATCTATGTACCAAAATTGAAGTACACATCAGAATCAATAATTTTTAAATTATAATGGTAAATATATTAGGAGAATCAGTCATCGAGATAAAAAAACATTATTTTATTTCATTATGCATCATATTCATTAACTTTTAATAAATCCAAATTAACAGATTTTTTAAAAAATAAATAGATAATCGATTATAATATTTTTTACCTTTTGCAAAAAAAAAACTTCCGGCTCTGAAAAACTATTTTTGTGTTTAAAGTTTAGTAATAATAATTAGATAATTCACTCATTGTTTCCAATGCAGAACCGGACAAAGTGATCGAAGCAGTTTTGTTGATCCAGTCTAAGTTATATTGTAGAGATCAGCTCAGACAAATACTGCTTCGTACAATTGAAAAGAGACATCCGGAGGATGTACGTGATATCATTCTGTTTTCTTACACATAGAGAAAATATTCATTGAAAAACTGAAGATTTTTAATCAAAAACCACCACATATTCTCATTGACTTAATTAATTAAAAGGTTTTTGAAAACTGTACAATTATCAACATGTATTTTAATATCTGCTAAAAATCTCAATGCTTGAATAAACAATTTCACTATATTTATGTACCTATATAATACGTTTAATCCACAAATGTATATATCGCAATATGTAGAAAAATTCTTCAATTTAAAATACATAATTAAACAAACTTGAAATATAAATTCTAATTCCACAAAATCTACATGTGTGCGTGCGCACCTTTGCAAAACCACTTAATAGAACATTGAATAGACACGGTCAGAATTAATCGCATTCCCATGTTTGAAACCTCAAAAACTCACAAAGGCGCAGAATAAATTATTTTATCAGACACAAATTGTCATTGTCTAATGTTTACGATATGTTGATTGAGTGTACCTGTGTGTGTATGAATGTGTGTGTGAATCAATGCACGACAATTTCTGAGAGCAAATTTGCATATTTTTTGTCCGTGTATATACAATACATACTTATAGATTACCATGTTAAATGTGAACTCTAACTAAATGCTTGTATATATACTTATAATTGGTTACAGCGCTCAGGCTCTAATCTCGATCACATGTAGTATGCTATATGATTATTTGAGTGATTATATTATATAAGCATAGTATATAGTATATATAATAATATATTTAAACATACATACACTACACATATGTTATATATAGAAGACGACGCGACGGTATAATTATATGCATATGCATAATATTGAATTACGAATAAAGTCGGAGGCAGCCAGTCAGTGGCAGACGTACTCCATGGGAACATATAGCATCATTGTTGTTGTATAATGAATGTTTAATGAGACGCGAGCGCGGGCACAGGTTCACGGTCACACTATATAGTAAAATATATACAATACATAAAACAATTATTATAAATATATAGTACTATAGGTGTGACTAGTAATTCGAAAGATTTACTATCTCTTGGGTACCTCGCTTTCTTTGTAGTCACCTTACCACCATTAGGTTTTGGCAATTGTTTTTTTTTTTAAACTTACTCCCAAAAATTAATTGAAGCTAATGTTTACGTTTAAATTTTGTATATTAGGATATTATTTGTGAAATATACCGTTTATTGAGAATATACAAATAAATAATATAATTTTGCAATATAATATATAATTTAAGTCACGACTAAAAAAATATTATTGCAAATTTGTTGTATTGTGCCTCCCCCCTCTCATTCTACATTCGACGTACATCATGCCGCGACAACAATAAAAAACATACATATTATAATACACACACACACGCGGAAACTAGAGCATGCTGTTGAAATTAAAATTAACAAAACAAATAAAATAAGTGTTATGTTTGTATGTATTAGTATATAACTGCAATTGTATAGTGTGTATGTATATACAAGTATAACATATTATAACTACACCAAATGCGACGTAGAAGTAAAATATACAACTTAAGAATTTGGTGAGGTGACCCTGATTCAGAAAAATTGGCCATGTAAATTGAATTCTTAAATGCTGATGATTTAACACAGAAAAAAATATAACAACTAAAAATAGATTTTTAACCATTTAAAAAAATTACAAAGCTGCACATCGTGTACAAGTATACAATATATATACATGAAATCAAGGTTTGTCATTTTTTTAATATCCTTAAAAATAGATAAATTAGATAAATTACCTAATAATTTCTCTTCTTTTTTGGAGGCACGAAATACATCTTCTCAACTTTATCCCAGATATTTTTATACATGTAAAAAAACAATAATGATGGAGTTTTGCTCAATTTTATGCCTTTTTTAATTTACGTGCTTGATAAAATAAACATTGTCTACGGGACCACCTATGTGTACCAATTTAAACCATGAGAATCGCATCGGACAAAAGACAGACATTTCTTTAAATCGCTTAAAATCCTTCAAATCAGTAGAAACGAGTTAAAATAAATCTAGCATTAAAATTATTGTGCCTAAAATATAAAAAGTGCCTATTGAAAAAAAAATTGTTGTGAACAAATTATTGTTGCCAAGAAAAAAAGTTTAACATTGATTAAATTATTATACCAAAAAAAGTTGTAACCAAAAACATAGCGTTTGTTTTTAAATGCATTTTTGTATGGTCACTCACAAAACTGTTGCAATGTTTAAGAAAAATCTCTCTTTTACAAAAAACAGAACCAAATTCACCAAAGTATACAAAATTCAAGTAAAAAAATAAATCTTTTTATCTGATATTAATATTTAATAAATAATTTATTTTAAAAAAATATTTCAGAAATACATTCCTGTGTGTTTTGTGGTAGACTTTGACGAGTTTTGGCGTAAACGAAGCTTCCTATATGGCGATCCGTCAGCAATGGTTTTTTAATTTTAACTCTACCTCCTAATCCAATTATCCAATTCTAAGAGATCTTCTGACAATTTCTGTGCATCCCGTGAATTCATACGTGTTTTAAAGGTGTTTTTGAAACTGAACAGCTGTATCCATTGATCCATTTTCAATAAGTCGTACTATTCTACGCCGTTGACTTGGACTAGTTCAACTAGAACATCCTCCAACATTTACAACAACATCTGGATTGTTCAATTTTAATAGTCGAGTTACAGTAGAATAGTGTACTTTAACTATATGAGCAATTTTAAGAGATGAAAAACCTGATTGATTGAGTTCCATTACTTGAATTCGTTTATTTGCACTTAACTTCCTCATTTTTGCAAAATGTAATAAATGTAAGTATACAAATATAAAATGTTTATAGGCTTGAACTGATTTAACAATAAAAAGTCATGCCTATTAAAAAATGTGCTTTAATGTGTTTATAATTAAAAAATGTTTTTTTTGTTATATTTCTTTTGGGTTCGGTACATAAATATGTTTTTGCAAAATTTGGTATTAAATTTTGCAAAAGCCTATTTTGCCCCGTCCAAAATTAAATATCAAAAAAAAATCCATGATATTAAATAAAATAAATATGTTAGGAACTAAAACAATGAAGGTTTTTACATGAATAAATCAAAAATGTGCCCTAATAACAAAAATGATTTTGTATTGTTACCATTAACATATTTTAAGCAATGCTTAAAATATGTTACTTCAAACTAAATGTATGTCAGTTCTTGGGATCTGTTATAAAAAATACAAATGTTATTTTAATTATTATTATAGTTACGAATCAAGTTTTTCTCATTTCAAAATTGCAAAAAAATTTTTTTGACTCTTTTTGACTATTTTACATATTTTACCTATGTATTTTGACTAAAAAACTATTTTAGTATCTATTTTATCATTAAATTATATTTTGTCGAAAATTACTACTAAAATTAAACTAAATCAATATTTCGTTCAACTTGTTTAGCTGCGTACATCATTTATTGCAAAATAGCATGAGAAATCATAAATTTATATTGACATATTGCTGTTTTTAAGCCAGTTGGCGACAGTTGGCGACAGTTGTCTTAACTGACGCTGCCAAAAAGAGCAGTTCGTTTAATCCCATTAAGCAGTTGCAACTGTGTTTTTTTGTTAACTTTTCACAGTTGTCAACTAAGACTTTGGCAACTGCTATTGCCATAGTTCAGGGCTCTCTTTTTGGTTGCTCCACAAATATAGCCAAAAAGCTTCTGATTACTATCAAATTATTTTTACTTCATAGCTATCTGTAAATAATAAGAAATGCACTCCTCAACTTTTTTTGTTTCGTCAGAAAGTTATTTTACATGGTCTCGCAAACTTAATGCCAAAAAATACCACAAATAATAGGATTTTACAATTATGACTCGGTAAGATTCGGATGAAATTGCGTTTAAAGAGTCTTGAAGTGGAATTGGAATACAACTTCATTTTAAAAGAATTGAGGAGGGTGAGGAGAACAATTCCTAACAATATAGGAATATACCTTCCAAAATATTCCCATGAATCAATTGAATTGACAGGTTGCAATTCGTACCCAAACCGATTACTTGATTACATGAACTGTCGTTAACTGAGACCAACTGTTTAGTTTGTTTTCTTGTTTTGAAATCAAATATATATTTTATCAAATAAAAAAAATGGATTTTTATTTTTATTAAATTTGTGTATTTTAATTTATGGCTTGTCTAATTTCGACTATTTTTGTTTTTTTAATCATATTTTTAATAACATTAACTTTTTTAGTGAAAAAATAAATAAATATGCATATTTGTAATTAAAAATAACGTATTTTAATCCTTTACTTATTTTAAATATGGATATAAAAAAATTCATATGGGCAAACTGTTGTGATTTAGGGAGTTTGTTCACTGCAGAGTGCACAATACACATAATATACGATTATTTGGCCGGCATGGCAATTCAATAGAAACAATGCGCAAGTTGCACCAGCAGTTTTGTATAGTATAACATATATTCATTTCAAATCGAGCACATTATTATAAATATATGCTTCGAAATATATAACAAAG